>JAVXUO010001276.1:0-295000 GCA_033065855.1 Escallonia rubra
TTTCTATTTCTTTGAAATCCTAGGGTTGGTTTATGTAATAACTTAACAAAACTAATGTCAAAAAGTCAAAAGTCAGAAGATAAGAACATCGACTTCTTCTCCTCCTCTGGAAGCAGGCGCACGCCGCTATGGGTCGCCGGGACTCGGCGCACGCCGCAGTGGGTCGCCGGTAAGTCCTCTTCTCCTTCTCCTTCTTCTTCTCCTTCTACCTCTCTCCAGTGTCTCCTCTCAGATTTCCGCCGGAGTTCCCGATGGTCGCCGGTGGTCGCCGGAGTTCCCGATGGTCGCCTGTGGTGACAGATCTAAGCCGATACGCACCCGATCCGCACCCGGGATTTAAGAAATTAAAAAGATAAAAAAAAATTTGGTGGACACGCACCGGTGCCGCACCCGACGCGCTTCACCCTAAGTGCCGCACCGGTGCTTCATAGGTCTCCATCTATGCTATTGCCTTCTCTCCAATTATCTTCCAGAATATTATCTCTCTAGAACTATCGATCTCTAGATACTTTTACCGTCTCTCTCTAGAAATTTCCACCATGAACTATCCAGAATTCATCACCCCACCCCCACATGCAAGTATAAATAGGAGAGTTGGCCACTTGTGTTTGTAATTCACTGAAGTGAACTTGTGACAGAGCAAGAGACTTAGTGGTTCTTGTATTGCAGTGTTTTATGTGAGTTTGTCAAGTGTGCCGAGCATACTTGTGCCAGAATTGTGAGGTATCTTCATGTATGAGAACTTGTAGCTAACTTGTGTGCAAGTGAGTCAGAAATAATGTGAAAGTGTTTGAACTTGTACAAAATTATATTGTGCAAGAAATTGTTCATCAACGAAAGTATCTTTTTTGTGGCTTCATATGTTCAATACGAGTATACTAATAAGCAACAAGAGGAGTCAAAAGACATCCACAAAAGTATTCCCAGCAACCTAACCCAAAAAACCATGACCTAGCACCCAACCATGAATTGAAACATATGTAGCTACATCATCATGCGCAGGAAATACTGCTCAAGAAAATTTGAAGTTTTAGGGTCCATCTTACAATCCTCTGGAAAACAAAAATATGAAAAAGAAAAAAAAGAAGGTCAAGGAAACCATGGCATATGCAAGCTTTACATCAGATAGAAAAGGTTTCAAGAGCAATCATGTTTGTCAATGCTACTGACATCATCATCATAACATAAATGTGAATAAATTAGTTGACAATAGTACGGTTGCGACGGATTACAATTGTTCAATAGTATATAAGTTGGTGTTTTAGTAGGAGTGCTCCGACGTGTGTGAATGTGTGCAAGTATTTTTTTTTATTTTTGATAAGACATTATTACTCACAAAAAATTGCCAATCAAGGGGGGAAAACCATTTACAAAAAGTACAAATTCAGCAAGAGGAGCACAGCCAGAAGCTGTCCAAAAAAGCTACGAAGGCTTCATTAGATCTATAATAATCATCCTCTGCCCAGCTGCGAAGAGTGAACAAAACTGTAACCTTTCACTTCAATAAGGGTAACTCCAACCCTCAAAAGCTCTACTGTTTCTTTCCTTCCAAATGTACCAGAATGGAGATAGGGGAATCAACCCCCACAATTTCCTACTGCTCCTCCTGGGCATAGACTATCTCCTAAAGAACTCCAAAACAGAACATGGCATCACCCAGCACAACCCAAGAAGATAGAAAATCAATCTCCAAACTACATAAAAAATTGGTCAAGGCAAAAGAAGATGGGCCACAGATTCGCCTGCTTGTTTACTCATGAAACACAAACTGACATAAATTATCCTTTCGCTTTCGTAAATTATCCCCCATCAGAATAGCATTTCTGGCTGCTTCCGAAGGGGAAAAAAACTGACTCTGGAGGGAGCAAGAACCTCCACATGATCTTCCAAGGAAAAGAAGCATCGACATCAGCCTTCAAAAGTGAGTAATAGGACTTCCTCGAAAATATGCCCTCACAGCTTCCTCTCCAGACCACCCTATCATCTTCCCCTCTACGCACCTTTGAAAAATAAAGCAGCCCAAAAAGGCAGAAATTTAATTCATCTCTCAACCCTGAAAATTACTGCTAAAAGTGGGATTCCAAGAGAGACCATGCTGCTGGAAAACTAATGCCTCCAGCACTGAAACCTCACGATTACAAGCAATACGAAATAAACAGGGGAAAGATTTATAGCTTGTTTGTGAGTTTTGATGTGAAAGAAAAGAAAAGAAAGGAAGAGAAGGGAAGAGAAGAGAAAGGAAGAAGAGAAGCCCATTTTCCTTCCTCTTGTTTGTGAGTTTAAGAGAGAAAAGAAAAATCATTTATTTTCCTTGTTTGTGAGTTTAGCAGAAAAGAAAAGACACCCGATTATGTATATACCCTTATACTACACTGTGATAATTCTAATAAAGACTATGAATGTATGATCATAAAAAAGAACATGATTTTGACGGGTAAACATATTAGTCATCAATGACATCATACAAAGTTCATACCATACTAATGTAATAAGTCTTACATCACTGGTTTATGTCACAATAGAAAAAAGAAAAATTAGCCATGAGTTGACTACAAACATCCCGACATCCAAATCTAATTGATGTTACACCAAAAGCAAAACAATCAATCATGAGTCAACTCTAACATCTAAAACAATTATCTATTTGTAAGTAAAATGATAAGTTCTTGCAAGAAACCCTTAAACCTAAACGTCATTAAATATATAGTCTTTATTATGTCAAGGGTAATATCGGCATTACTAAAATATTACTTATGAGAGTTTCATTTCTCTCCGTTTCTTCCCAATTTTGGGAGGAAAGATTTAGAGGCAAAAGAAGCCTAATCTTTCCTCCCTTTTCTCTTCTTTTCTCTCCTTAAAAAAAAAACTTACAAAGTAGAGAAAAGGAAGGAAATGAGCCACATTCTTTTCTCTCCTATAAAAAACTCGCAAACAGGCTATTAAGAAGCTCCTCCTCCCAACACAAACTACATCACACCAAAAACTCAAGCTAATGCCGTTTCCCACCTCAAAGTCGACAATGCTTCACAAAGCAATCCAATTCCTTGTGAATCCCCGCCCACTGACTAAGGCCAACAGGACTCCTAGTTTTCTGTAACCAAGAACCTGACCCCTCTCCAAATTTTCCTACCACCACTCTTCTCCATAAAGATCCCGCTAATAGATATAGCTCCAAAGCCACTTTCCCAGAAGAGAACGATTAAAGGTAAATGAGATCCTTAATACCTAAACCTCCAATTTGGACCAGAGAGCATATTGCATTGCACTTAACCTCTGAAGCACGGACACCTCTCCTAGGTGGAGGTTTGGTGTCCTAAACGGACAGACACCCCGACACCGTCCGACACGTGTCGGACACCGCCAATCGGTATCGGGAAATTTCTTTTTTTTTTTTTAATTTTCCGACACCGTGTCGGACACGGCAATCGGCAGTGTCGGAACGTTTGGGGCTAGTTTTGAACTTTTGGAAGTAATTAGGGGTCGTCGTCTTCTCTCTCACCTCATCTGTCGGCCGTCTTTTTCTCTTTAGTCGCCGTGTCGCCGGATCTGTCGTCGATGTTGCCGGAGCCAACAGATCTGAAAGTCGCCGATGTTGTCGGAGCCGACAGATCTGAAAGGCGCCGGTGTTGCCGGATACCGAAGCCGACAGATCTGTCCACCGTCGCCGTCGCCAGATCTCTCGCCATCGTCGCCGGAGGTCCTCCACCGCCGTCGCTTACCCACAGGTCTGCTTCTTCTCTTTGTCTCGTCAGTCGTCTCCTTCTCCTTCCTCTTTTCTTTGTCTTCTCTTTCTCGCTGCCCACTGGTTCTTTGCTTCTCGTGTCTTTCCCTTTTTTTTCCTTTTCTCTCCCTATCTTGCACTCTAGTGAAAGACCTCCTTTTTTCTTTTTCTTTTTTAACTTTGTTTTTTTGCCCAGTACCAAAAAAATGTTCAAGTATGGCTTGTATTTATTTAAATTCCTTGTTTTAATAGTTTTTCATTATTGTTTGTTATTTTAGGTTGTGAAATGTATTTGATATTTATTAAATATATATAAATATATTTATATATAATAAAATTTTATTAAAAATTAGCGGTGTCCTGCAGTGTCCAAAATTTGATTTTTTGGAAATTGCGGTGTCCGGTGTCCCCGTCGGTGTCGGACACCGACACCGTGTCCGTGCTACCTAGCACTTAACTTAGTGGAAATTCCTTTATTTCACCAAACCTTCCCGAAAAAGTGCTCTTTCCACCTTCTCCGGCCTCTTAGCAACCGAAGCAGGCATCGCCAACAATGACAAAAAAATAGGAGGGGAGGCTGCACAAAAAACTTTGAATAAGGGTAACTCTGCCTCTCTTTAGAGTGGAATTGCTTCTTCCAATTTTCTATCCGCTTTTGAAATCGTTTGATAACCAGATTCCAACATGACTTATCTTTAAACGAAGCTCCTCATGGAACACCCAAGTAAGGGAATGGAAGCCTGACTACATGGCATCCAAAGGACTAAGCAATAACATCAAGAACATTACCAACCACGATGACCTCACTTTTAGCGACATTCACTTTGTGACCCGAAAAAGCATGAAGAAAGTAGAGTATCAACCGAAGATACCTCACTGACACTCCTCTGCGTCACAAAAGAAAAAAGTGCATCATCCGCAAACAATAAGTGAGAAATCTGAACTCCTGACTCTGAAGAATCAGCACCTAAAAAGCCCCTAAAGAAGCTGCCTTCGACTGCTCTACCCAAACTGGCTCAAGGCTTCCATTAGAATTAAGAACAAAAAAGGTGATAAAGAGTCTCCTTCGTGAAGACCTCTGGAAGCTAAAATGAACCCTGCTGCTAGGGAACCATTAATCAAAATTGAAAACATAGCTGTTTTAGATGCAAAACTTTATCCACGGTCTCCATCTACTACCAAAGCTCATCATTTCCAATAAATACAACAAAAACTCCCAGTTCACGTCATTATAGGCTTTTTCCACATCCAAATACACAGCCCCAGGCAAGCCCGCTTTTATTCTGGAACCCACACAGTCATTAGCAGTAAAAACAGCATTCAGGATCTGCATGCGTTCAACAAACGCATTGTGTGACTCGGGAACAACATAAGCCATGATCTTTTGAAGTCTGCAAGCTAGCACTTTGGAGACTAAGTTGTACACGGGTCTAAAGTCTTTGATAACCACAGCACCTCATTGCTTCGAGCTCAAACATAAAAAAGTAGCGTCAAGACTTCTTTCAAAACTCTTACGTTCGAAGAAAAACTTAAAAGCAAAACATCATGGTTGATAACAGGCCAACAATTTTGGGAAAACGCCAGATTAAAGCCATTGAGACCAGGGAACTTATCTCCACAGATGGACTTAAGCGCTGCCACAATTTCTTCCTCCTCAGAAGGAGCCTCGAGAGAAACACTAAATCGTGCCCAAGGACCTGAAAGCTCACGCCATTAAGACGAGGGCGCCACTGATCAGGATTAGCCAGGAGCCTCTTGTAGAAACCCACAATTTCCTCTTAGATGTTGTTGATCGAAGAAAACTCCAACCCATCGACCACAATCCTCGCGGTCTGATTACGACGCTTGTGAGAATTAGCAACTCCATGGAAATATCTTGAACTACGGCCTCCCTCCTTAAAACAGAGTTCTCTTGTCCTTTGTCTCCAAAAGATCTCTTCAGACAAAAAAAGATGGTTAGCTTCCAATTTCAACTACAAACGCGCCAAAGATTCCTCAAGAACAAGGACTTCCCCGCTTCCAAAATATCAAGTTCCTGGATATTAGAAATCATTGTAGCCAATCTCAGCTCAACCCTCCCTAGGACCTCCTTATTCCACTTCTTAAGGTCCAACTTTAACACATTTAATTTTTGTGCCAAGCAGTAACTAGGATTACCCCACTACATCATAGCTCCTCCACCAAGCAAAACTGTATCGAAAATCCCAAGCTCTTTAAGTCACGTGTTTTCGGACCTAAAAGGTAATTCCCCCCGACGGGGCCCTCCACCATCAAGAGGTGAAGGGACATGATCAGAAATAACACAAGGTAAACAAGATTAAGTGACGCCCATATCAAGTTGGTGACATCAAAGAGCGATCAGTTCTGGAACATGATCGATTGACCAGCCCTCAAAACCACGTGAAAGAGCTTGCTTCCAATGAAGATCGACTAACTCCATCCTATTATTAATTTCCTTCATATCCCAAGACATATTGACACAACCAAGCCTAGGTGAGAAAGCAATAACATTGAAATACCCCCACGAAGCACATCATTACAATACCTCTCAATTCACCCACTGCATCCAAAGTAACCCAATTAGGCCATCTACCACCCCCGAAGGATCTAATGTCCCAAAGAGAGGTTGACACCAATTTGCTCTCCTGAATACACACAATATTAGGATTCCATCCTTTTAATAAAGGTTTCACAATCCTCCTTTTCCTTTACTATTAGGGCCCCACACATTCCAACAATATGCTCCTCAAATACATGATGAAAGAACGATTAAAGCAAGGCCATTCGACCCATCTCCGACTACATCTGAACTCCTTCCCTACATGAATTGTAATTCACAGACCACTCCAGTTTTTTTAACTCCCTGTGCTTCTTAGCCTTCGAACCCCTCCCTCCTTCCCCACATGAATTGTAATTCACAGACCACTCCAGTTTTTTTTAACTCCCAGTGCTTCTTAGCCTTCGAACCCCTCCCTTAGCCCTTGCCCTTACGATGATTATCCATCTGCTTAACACCACCATCATTACTGTTTTCAGTTTCTAGCTGAAGATCAGTAATTTGGCGCTGAAAACCATCCATCCAAACCCCCAGGATCTTCTGAACCCCATAACACCTAACCTATGAAGTACGGGTGCGGCATTCTAACCGACGCACCAGCACTAATTGCAGATCGGGTGCGGGTGCGCACGGGGTGCGTGTCCATAATTGTTTGATTTCTCAGATAATTTGCTGAACTTCGGGTGCGGCTCCGACACAGCAGGGACACGGCTTGGACACGCACCGAGTGCTTGAGGGCTCGAAGTCGAATCTGGGGGGATTTTATTTGGGTCAGTTTGGTGATTGGCAACCTAGAATTACTAATAATCTGGACAGAGACGAGAGAGAAAGAAGATGAAGAAAGCAGCAGCGACTGGAAGTCGGCAACGACCGTGTCCGGCTGTAGCGACAGCGTCCGGCGAAGAAAAAAGAAAGACGAAGAAGAAAAAGAATAAAGAAGAAGAAGGTAGTACCGGGATAGGCTCGTCTTGGGAGTTGGGAAAGAAGAAGACACTGTTGTTGTCTTGGAATCTGTTGTCTTAGAAGAAGGAGAAGACTGCTCTCTCTTCTCAATGCTACATGACTTTTTAACTTTTTATGCCTTTACTTGGTACCCTTTATTAACTTTTTATCCAAACTAACCCCATAAATTTATAGAAATACTAGTAAAACCAAAACTCAAAACAAGCATTATTATATTCAGCTATAAATTATCAATACTTCAAAAACAGCCACCAATTTAGCAAACTTTCTCACTAATATGGTTGGAAGGATTAATATCTTGATAATACATATAAAGAACATATTATATGTACATACATGTATATATATACATACACACACGCGCGCGCACACATATATAATTTGTTGTATCCCTGCTGCACCCGTATCCTCTTTTTTTCCAAAATGACGAATCCGCGTATCCACACCCGTATCATATCCACACCCGAACCGGAGTCCGTGCTTCCTAGCACCTAACCCAGGGGAAAGGATCCACCGTTACACCTAACTCCCTCCTGACTATCACTGAAGGCCTCAGAAGAGTCCCGAAAAGTAAGACCGCCAAGAGAGCCTGACCGCCAAGAGAATCCCCATCACAATCCAGAAAAGAAAAAAAAAAGGCAGAACCCAACGCTGCCTCATAAACCCTCACACACCTATCCCCTTCTTGCGAAACACCAGACCCACCCAAGCAGTCTTCTGGAGAGCACTTCTTTGCCGCAGTCACCACTGCCACGTTTATTTCTTGACGCCCAAACACATTGGCTTTGGTCCAAAAGCTCCCGAAAATTCTCAGCGCCACCCACCACCGACTAAATAGGGGTCACCAGGGACGGCGGACATACCTGAGAAGAGGAAGAAGTGATGATATTCTCCGCAGCCTGGACAGAATCAGCTCTACAATTAGGTTTAGAATCAGATTCTATAACCAAGGGCTTAGATATCTGCAGCCATAAATACCCCAAATGATGGGCGACTGACCCAAAATCATTCAAAGATCTAAAAGGGAATTAACATGAAGCCGCCAAAAAACAGGCTAACAGCTCCTGGACAAGAAAAGGCCCAAAGAGTATCACGATCCAACTCACTAGGACCAACCCCTTTAGCCCACGCACATAACCCTTGACCTTCAGTAAAAAAGTAGAAGATTTAGATTTTGAACCCCGACCAAAAGAACCAACTCCATGCTAAACCTGGCACGTGGTTTCACCAGCTGTTGCTTCTGCGAGCAACCTAAACGCTCTTCTTCTGCGTGTAAAACAGGTGTCGTCTTCCCCAAATCTGAAGAGGCTACCTGAAGAGGCCTCCCAGAAATCATAAGAAGCAGAAGATTCAACCCAAATGGGGACCTGGTATCTTAAACCCTTCACGCCGAAGCTAACTGTAGAGGGAATAGGAATACCTGCTTGCACTTTTAGGCGAGCCCACCTTAAATCAGATCTGCCTACAGTAGCTTAATCTGCCAGAATATAGCCTCCACATTTATCCCCAATTTTACAACAGATCATCTGCCCCCGTAGATGAAGAAGCAGATCCACTGCTCTAATCCAGAGGGATTTTGGCCGAAAATCCAAACATCTGTCCAGCCAAAGGAGTCCATAGATCTTACAGAATGGCTGCACCACTAAACTTCCAATCCTTAAGTTCCAGCACCCCTAAAGCTTCCTCTAAGGACAGGAATTCATCTTTTAAAGGAAGGAAACACCATCCGAAACAATAACCCACAAAGACCACCTGCCACTTTCCACTTCTAATTAACTCAAGATTGCATCTCCACACAAAGCCTTGCAGGATCTCGTAAATCCTCCACCCTTCCCACTGAGCATCTGCACAGAGAATCACACTGGTCCTTAGACAAGTTATCGTCAACTCAAAATCAACTGAGTGGCCCGACTTCGCTGACTTATTCTCATGTGGGAGAAGAGGCCGGGGAGAAATACTTGCAACATCCAGAAAGGACTTCCGCAAAGGAGGAGACGAGATCGAAGAAAGTTGATTACCACCTGAAAACCTTCTAATATTATCAGCGACATAAACCCACCCATTCTTTCGGTCAAATTTAGGAATCAAATACTGCAACCCAAAAGTCCCTCAACCCACAGAAACCTCCCTTCAGAACTGGAAAATAGATTAACCAATAAAGTCTATTCTTGCCCCAAAGCTTCTTCTGAACACTCTTGCAAGTCCTAGAGGCTTCTTCTAGACATTTAGACACAGCATCCTTCCAAAGCGAACCATTCTGACTACCCCTCTACCTCTTTTCACCAGCCGGAAACCAGCCAGGGGATATCCACCATCATCGATTAGATCGAATTTCCAGCCCAGTTGGAAAATAAGTGATCTCCGAGTTAGCATGAAATTCTCATAACACTTTACTTTGATTCTCATAACAAAAAATTTACTTAAATAGTACAACCAACATCTGTGCACGTATACATGTGTTAGCAGCCCCAACATTTGGCAGGAACATTTACTGCTTAAATAGTAGAACTGACATACCACCCCAAGAAAATGAGCTATGAGAACGTCCCAATCATCTTCATACAAGGTCGGGAACAAGTGGTCCGTACATCCATTGTCCACCTGGAAAATTGATGTTGGATGATTTGGCAAGGGGGAATTAAAGGAATCCAATTTAAATCTTAAAGGGAAAAAGAAAAGAAAAACTAACTTTAGAAGCATACCGTGTCAAGATCTTTAACATTGAAAGAGGGGAAAGGATAAGATTTATTGAAATGATTAGGAAACAACTGCAACCATGTATCATCCCCCATCATCACTACACGCTTCCCATTTTGAGCTAACTGAAATTGTGACTGTATGTTAAGAGGTATACAAATACAAGAAGTGACAAAAGCATCAAAAGTTTGAAATAAAAACAACATCTTGGAAGTAAGGAGAGTAGCCATAAGACAACCAAAAATAGAAAGATAGAAAGCCCAACCTGATATACCAAGTTATCTTCAATGATTGCAGGAGCACCAAAGCTGTTCCCTACGTCGATAAAAGTTGGAAGTCCGCCAGTTGTCAATCCCTAAAATAACAACCAAAAGCCATTAAAACAGTTCTAAGTCATAGAGATCCTTCTTTGCATGTCTTCATAATTAACATGACATTAGCCTTTGGGTTCAAATGAAACTTTTGGTTGCTATCTTTTCCTCTGCTACCAGCATCGTTCAACTTAGAAGCAGGTATTTACAGACACATGGATAACACACAAAAGTTTATTTTTAGTGTTCCTTAGTAACAAAACTGCTTCTTAAGGTTTGAGAAACAAAGTTTCCTCATAGATAAACTCTGCAGTCTATAGAGACACTAAAGGAGCAGCTATTGCATTTTTTAGCTTCAAATATCGCTGCAATGTCATGAAATGAGGTGGATACAAATACAGAAATAGACCTCACGATACATATTCTGGAAAGGATAAAAAATTACTGCCTTTAGGAATGATAATAGGAACCAAAAATGTACCATACATGTGGATGCCTTTAAGGATGAACTTGCTACTAAAGCCTAGAGTGCATGAGTAGAGTCACACAAAAACACCAAAAGCTGCAAATTGGAGTATTTTTTGAAGCTGGTGGTGGAAAAAACTAGATATAACCCTAATTCACCAATTCCTACCGAGAGGAACATCCAGTTGCACAAGTCATAGTTTCTCCAGAAGCAACAGAGGGAGTCAGATTCTAAAAAAACACGACATTATTTTAGAAAACACCCTCAAACGCCTTGGATCAACTTGCATAAAGAGTCTATATTGACTTTCCGTTATAAACCCCAACCAAAAAACAAATTTCTTCTAGTAACTACTACTGTCTCTTCTTTCAAGTGCTAACAAGCGTCTGACTAGAATAAACTTTGAAGACATTTGGTTTTGAATATGGCAAAGGGGGTTGATAGCGCATGAACTTCTGGCTAAATTGGAATGGCTTTGGGGGCTATCATAGTTGGCAAGGATAAAATTCTTGGAGTATTTCATTGGTTTCAGCTTTTACCATATGGGAGCTAACTCTGGGTTATTCTCAATGGTCTGAGGTCTACCTTTCGTTGCCCATCCATGCTAGTCCAGAGTCATGTGTCATCTATGTGGTTTGTAATAGGGTCTACATGGGCTTTCTCTTCTTCCATTTCCTAGTATAGGCGTCTGACTCCTAATAAGAGGTAAAAGCGGGCCTGGCAATTAACCAGACTTTGAAGGACCGAAGTTGTATGATTTTAGGGGTTTTACATAGGCGACAATCAAAAGTGAACATCAGCACAATATTAACCCCATTCACATTAAGCTCCGAGTTAAGGAAACATTCAAGTGGACTGTGAAATCATCCCTGGTAACTAGTGCACTAGGAAAAAACCACTACTATGACGCACAACAAAACTACTGTTATCTGTTAACCTTATAATGCCTAGCAACTTGTTTAGATGGGAGGGGGAAAACTATAGCGAGAATCTCCAGCACTTTGTATTTTAGAAAGAAGAAATCAGTCTTACCTTCAGACGCTGCAAACTTGTTGTAGGCGGATCTGCAACAGCTTTGAATATCTTAGCCGATGAGCCCGGTCGAGATGCAAGTGTTTGTAGCACTCGCAGCTTGTCCATCCATGGTTTCCTTTCTGTAAAGATTGTGCATAATATCTGTTATCACAACAATATAAGAACTATCCATGACGAAATGATCGGACAGCTTGTCAGTCATGCATCATATGTCATAGAAACATAAAACAGCCATCCATTGAACTTGACCACGTGATGCACGATGTACAAGCATTTGAATATCTTAGGATGATATATGTGGGCAAGCGGAGAGATACATAACTTCATAATGTCTGTATTAATGGTCCTATATGGGTGCTAGAAATGGTAACTAAATGCTTACCATCAAAGAAAGTACTAGGAGCAACGAAATCGAACCTGAAAAGACACCATGTAGCTAAGTAAGCGGTTGCATTGACATTGTATCGAGAATGTTTCCATTAAATATATATATATGAGAGAGAGAGAGAGAGAGAGAGAGAGAGCATCAGTGCCTGAGAGCATCCAGAACAATGATGACGAGGCGATCAACGGCCGGTTTAGTCCAACAAGTCGAGTCTCGATCGGTGTGGTTGGAGTTGCGATGAATATATTCTTCGGCGGAGGGAAGCGGCCGAGGGAAGCAAGGAGATTGGGTAACGTCGGAGCAGCGGCTGTGGTTAGGGAGTTCGGTTCGGGTGAGAAGGAAGCCGGAGGTGAAAAGTAGAATGGCGGCGGCGTGGAGCACCATTATCACCACAAACACCGAAAATGCCCATCTCCGTCCGCCGCCCTGTTCGCTGCTCCACCACATAATGATTTGGTAATTGCACTTTCTCGTGATTTCTCGGGTTTGGGAGGGGGGTAAAATCGGTGAGCAGGAGGGCTGCGAATGGTGGCAGCCGTGCCGAGATTGTTGGGTTTTGGGCTAAACCTTCTCTAGTTTTTTCCTAATTAATACATGTTTAAAATTTAATTACCAATATACTCTATTTTGAAACTTATTTATCCGCACACCACGTTTTTAAAAAACGCTGTTTGAAACCACGATTTCAATGCAGAAAACGCTGTTTGAAATTGAAATCGTTGGTTTCAAACAGCGATTTCTACTTTAAAGTAAAAATAAAGTAGAAATCGCTGTTGAAAACGTGGTTTCAAACAGCGATTTTTAAAAAATGTGGTATGCGGGTAAATAAATTTCAAAATAGAGTATATTGGTAATTAAGTTTTAAATATATATTAATTAAGGAAAAAACTCAAACCTTGTCACCTTATTTTTCAATTTTATAGTGTAAATACTTTTCAAGTTAATGCAAGTTAAACTAAATTTACTAAGCCTATAAATAAAATATAAATCTTTTTCTTTGCAAAATAAAGAGAAAACGTTTGGTAACACTTTCAGTTTTAGTTTTCTGCTTTCAATAAAATAAAAATCAAAACTAATTTAAATTTATTTTTTTACAAAAATAAGTAGGTGTTTGATTATTCAGTTTTTATTTTGAACTTTTTCTTTTGTGTGTTTGATTACTCAGTTTTTATTTTGATTTTTTTCTTTGGTGGTGATTGCGGTGGCGGGGCGTGGCGGTGGCGACAGTGGTGGTGGCCGGACGTCGGCGGTGGCTGTCGGTCGCCGGGGGGAAATGCCGGTGGGCAATGGCTGCTGGCGGTGGGAGGGTGGTGGTTGTGGTGGTCTCAAAATAAAAACTGAAAACTCTATTTGGAGTTTTCAAAAACAGTCATGTTTTAAAAATTAATTTTCAAAACCGAAGAAAAAAAAAACGAAAACTGTGTGCCAAACGCGTTTATTTTCTCCAGTTTACAAAACTGGAAAAATAAGTATTACCAAACGGAACCAAATTATTTTCTTCTTTTGTCTTTTTTGTAACCGAAGCTTTCAGTCTTGTGTACGTATACTTAGAAATTGAGATAAAATTCTACAAAACAAGAATATAGCAAAATTGCTACAAGTAACACCAAGTAACGGTCACCTCGACGGATCTAAATAACATAAATTTAACACCAATAACATCCTTTTCTTCTAACATTGTATAATGAAACAAAATAGAGCAAAAACACATTTTATATCCTCCCCATTAAAGTCAAAAAGCAAAACTAGCTCCTCTGCCCAACACAAAAGTTGAAGGTTATTTCAAAAGCATATTCTATATCTCCCTTGCTTCTCCAATAATCACTCTCATTCGAAGGGCGTGAAAGACACATCGAGCAACCACTGTATATTTCGAAGGTGGCTATAATGTTAACACACTGTCAAAGCCTCACGCCACATCTCACAAAAACAAATTATCAACCATTAACCCAAACTCGGACCAAAATATCAAACGAATAAAACATACTACCTCCTAAGCAAAAAAGAATGAACTGCAATTTGAATTCACTGCCGAACATTAGAACAAGGAACCACCACGCAAAAAGCAAGTTTGTCGACACTGGGATTACAACAAATATGCTCGAGAAAGAACTTGCATATTACACAAACAAACTTTAGAGGTCGGCCAAAGACCAAACCAAAATGACCGACCACCACACCTATTATACAGTCCCACCTAACAACCCCCGCCCCCACCCTGCCCACGTAAAAAGCCCACATGGGAGAAAGCATGAATATAAACCATAGACTAGGCCACCTTCTCTTTTAATATTCTTGGCGAAGATCAGTCAAACACAAGTAAGAAGAAATGCAAAAACCCCACTTAATAAAAATGAGCATCTCAAATCAAGCTCCTCTACCCAAATGACCAAGCAGGTCGAAAGCCCTTTATGTTGAAATTAAAATAAGATCACAGTTTCAGAGGATATATGATGGTTGATGATAGTGGGTGGTGGTGGTTATGGCAGTGATGCCGTGTAAACGAAGCGGTGATATGAGGAGATTAGAGGGGAGAGAGGAGGAAATAGTCCCCCCCCCTCCCTATCAGTGGTTGATTAAGGTTATCGTGAGTTTAGAGAGAGAGAGAGAGAGAAAAGAGAAGGGAGTTTTGGGGCGGCATAGAATTGAAAAGGTAAAGTTTACTTGATACCTCTTGAGTTTCCGTTTTAATACACCAATTATTCCTACCTTTTGAAATTATAGTAGCACCCCCTACCGTTAGTTTTAGTCGACGCCATGAGTTTTTTGTGTAAAAAGTCATATTTGCCGGTACGGTATATCACGGATATGTTGACCTACGGGTCTAGATTCTTTATTTTGATGACTCCAATATATATTTTATGATTAATCTAAATGTATCATTAAGTATAATTTCAGAAAATATCAAACTCGAACAACGTGGATATCTCTTTGGATGAAGACTTTGGACTTAGACTAGGTCCTCTTTTTCATTATTGTAAATTTTCTAAGCTAAACTTTCTTGAAGATCAATCAGAAAATCGGAAAGAGCCAAAACTGCAAAGCTTTGACTGCCAATGATCTTTTCGTTCAAATGAACTCGTTTTGTAGACCAAATTCGACAATAGTTGTGTTTTTGTTCAAAATAATTTTCATTCGAATGTTTTGTCAAATCATTCGACCGATTTCTTCATAAGCAAATGATGATCTTACTTACTGTTTTCATTTGAACGATTTACAAAAAAACATCCGAATGATTTTTTCAGACTACTTGATGTTGTTCGAAATTATTTTCATTCCTCTAAAGACTCAAAGATTACTTTTTATTCTTCTTTTTCATCTGAGATTCATTCGGCCGAAGATTCATTCAGTCGATTGCTTCAGAGTAATCTAAATTTTTTCGGGATGCAATTCAGTCGAACGATTTCTAAAATCATTCGAGTGATTCTTATTAAATATTTTATGTCTTGTCCTATTGAATGCTCTTTAACGGTCATATCCTCTCCAGTATAAAATGGACACTTAGAGACTTTCTTACTTACTTTTCTGATCTCCAAAAATTCTTATAATCTCTCTCTAAAAACTCTATCGATATACACGTATATATTTATAATCCTTTGTGTGATACATTGTTATTTGAGATCTTGTCAAGCAAGCTTCTTGATTAAGCTATTTGAGATTCAAATTTCCGACCTAAGAAACCTTAGGTCATTTGTTGTTCATTGTAATATCTATTCTTTGAGGAGCATAAGTTGTATTTCAGTTGTAAACTTTTCTTTACTTGTAACTGCTAGAAACCTTGAAGAGGATTTCTAAATTGTACTGAGGTTTGAGCTAGCACTTGAAACTAACTGGTTAGTGAAAGCTCGAGTAAGAATTTAAAATTTTAACTCCCTTGTGTGGAGTGCTCGGTGTTAAAAATATATCTTCTCCATGGACGACAAAGCAAAGAATATCATCAGCTGTGGTCTCGATATAAATGAGTATAATTGAGTCTCATCTTGTTAAACAGCTCAACAGATATGGAACGAATCAAGTTAAGGAGACCAAGACGATATGTTGGTGCAGCAGTATGAGGCCTTCGCCGGAAACACTACTAGTGCAGCATACTATCATCCAATACCACCAACTCGTGCCACCACTGCCACACCGCTACTATTGGATTCAACACCACCACCGGTGGAACCAAAACACCCGATTCCACCATCCCTCTCCTCGCCGGTGTCATCAATGTTCAGATTTGTGGCTTTCCTATGGAAGTTCTAGGATATTTCTTTTCATCCATCGACCATGGTAAATTGAAGTGGAAACCAAAATCCGGCGAGTATTTTGAGAACATGAATCGGTGGTGGTCAAAGAATGGAGGTGCTTGGTAGCGGCGGTGGTCAAAGAATGGAGGTGCTTGGTAGCAGCGGTGCTTGGCAGATGATGGATGTTGGTCTGTGTTAGACTTGGATTAGAAAAATGTCCAGGGCATTTGGAACGAGTGGACAAAAATACCCCCCAAAAGTGATCATGTGCCTGCCACGTGATCATTTTAGACGGAAAATGCTAACAGAAGGACTAAATTAATGACGGAGCATAGTATATAGATCGGTTTCAAGGATTTTAAACTATAAGGACTAAAATAAAAAAGGGGTAAAGTACAAGGGACTAAAATGGAATTATCCTTAATTCCAAAGCCTTGATCTTCTTAATCAATTTTTTATTTTTAGTCCTAAAAATAAAGATATCCAAAAGTTCTGATAATGGTTCCAACAATCACAAAAGCAAGCATAGGATTCTTAATAAAACTCTCAATTTTAAGATCAAAATAAGATCTATCTCAAAGCAATAACCAAAATTCCAAGAGATCTCTTCTTCTAGGTTGTTTGTAGGCTCCTGAGATGTCTGTAGTGCTCTTAGGGCAAACCAATATATTGTAGAAAAAATATACATATTTATTTTCCTATAAAACTATTAGAATTGTAAAATACCCATTAAGCGCAAAATTCTCTAACTTTTTAGATGGGTCAAACAAAAACTCAATTTTAAATTGGGTCATCTAATCCCAAAAGTATAATCCACTTTTCAAAAAAAGAAAAAAATCTAAATTGTTTCTTAGGCCCAAACTCTAAGAGAAAATTTTACAAAAATGCCCTTAATGGCAAAAGCTACTATTTTTTGTGTGTGGATATAAGGCATTTAAATGTTTGAGGTCTAACATCCTCCCTTCTAGTATAAGAATTATGTCATCGGAATTAAAGTGCACCTAAGGCATAAAAAATGTGCTAATAACCACATCGCATAGAGTCCTCAGGCTCCTAAGTGACCTCCTCAATTTTGTGCTCTTACCATAAAACTTTAACCAAAAATATGACTGAAGTTCGTACCTTAAATCTAACCAGTTTACATAAACTGTTGCGAGTGGCGTTTAAGCTTCCCTCTTGCTCCCTTCGTCTTTCTTTTCCATCGACTATATTGCAAGCCACCTATAATACAACACACGTTCAATTCTATAAACCCTTATACTTAGGGGAACAAATTTGTATACCCAAAATGCCCCTAAGATCTTTATTTTTCAAATCTGTCTACGTAGGGCTCAATGACATATCACTCTACCAAATATAGGTTCGATAACGTAAAACTATAAAACTACTTGAATTGCCCAACCTAAGTTAGAAAATTTTAAAATACCCCGCGGCCAAGTAAGCCAAACATTTCATTCCATTGTCGTTGGAATTACTGAACCTCAAACTTTAAAGCATTATTTGTTAGACAAACAAATAATACAAGGTAGAGGGTATGCAGTGCCAAGACCTTAAGGCTTCCTAGAAAAAAAAAATACTTTACCAACTAGACTCGTTATACTAATTAATCACATTATAATTGCCAAGCACTCACCTCGCCATCTTTGCGCAAAGATCTTGGTGCACTCTCCCAAAATCTTAAATGATGGCAGAAATCACCTCTGAAGACAAAATAAACCTTAATGCATAACCCTTACCATAAACTAAGCATCTTAGAGTCAGCCCAAAGATCTCACTTCAGAATTTAGATTATAGCCAATGCTTTCTAAACTGAGAAAAACATATCAGCCTTCTTCCTCTTTCTCCCCGCCTTCTTCTTTGGCATTGAAAATGATATTATGAAATACGAATCATATACATTATCCTTAACAAACTCAACCAGAAGGGAGAACTTACAATCATACATATTCTTAAAAAAATAAGTTTCTCGATTAGCCAACATAATCCACGTTGCAATATCATTATCACGTGTCATATTACCTAATTCCCGTTAAACTTATTGATTCTCCTCATGCCAGGAGCCCCCATAAATAGCCCAAAGATAGTTCACTAGAAGTCATAACTTTTGACGTATGCATTTCAATGTTGTCTTACTTCACTGTGACTCATGAAAGAGGTTGAGCAACCAAATATTCAACACCTTCAGTACCTCGCAGTCACTAATTGTCACACCCCGTAGAAGGGGTGCAACGCTAAATAAGTTGGTTAACATATATACCTTAAGGATAAACATAGTTTTACTACAAACCTCAATCAAAACAGCGGAAGTATGGCTTAAACGTTAGAGTGGTCCATAAGTGGAAAGACTGAACATAACATTATATTACAGACCACCTCTCTCCTATACAAGTGCTACACTTCAAAACAAAAGAAGAACAATTAAAACTTTGCTCACCCAGCGTAATACTCTTGATTCTCCCCAAGGTAATCCTCTTCGTCCCCTGAAAAATATTCCAACTCTGAACCTAGAAATAAAATGGGTCAGCCTAATGGCTCAATAGGGTATCCGGTGCTTTTAAGTCCAAACACGAATTGATTATATTATGAATGGTTAATATAAACATGCAAGTCACTTGAACAGATGATACATACGTACTTATGAATAATTTAACATATCAAGTATCACATACAACGATCTGCTCACACTTGCCTTCAAAAGAAACGAGAATAGCATATCGAGCAAGATTTGAAATCTTGTAGAACATATACGAGACTGGCAAGCAAGATCTAAATATTAACTTGATTTCGCTAAGTATAACGAAACAATATAAACAAGTTCAAGACAACTATGAGCCAAGTACGAGAATATCAATATGCAAATATACCCCTCATGCACAAGTCAACCTTCCCTGAGTGCGAGAGACTTTTCGTATCGCAACCAGATGATATAGCGGGTCCGATAGAAGAAGTCTAACGTCATCATAGGCATGCCAATAATTCCTTTCGAGAAGTAATATGCATAGCTAGAGCGTACAATCGAGACATGAACGAGAATGAGAACCCTGGCCGGATAACTTCTCACCCCGGTAAATAACACCCTCAACTCACTTTTTCCTCCTCCTTCACGTGACATGCATAATTATGCACAGATGTCAACAAAATGTTACATCAAAAGAGGTTTAATCCCCTCTCAAGTCATAATTCCATAATATCAACAACATATGCCAAACATGTAAACTAATCTCTAATGCGCCAACTAATTCGGTAATCAAGCAAGAAATACTTGATGTTTTTCCTTAAGTACCCTACACACATGCATACTTATATTAGCATCTATATATTTGAGTGCCCATTTAAGACCTACAATTTACCTAGTTATTCACCATTAAGCCCAACACAAAGAACTACTAGTTTAGGTTACATAATCTGCCCAGTATTTCAATTAGTAGCAGGAGTAGTCTGTACTCCAAAAATCATAACAATTTAATAACAAGGCATCTACAGGCATAAAATATATTTCGGGAAACTAGACTTAAAGAGATACATCCCAGTAT
The DNA here is from genome assembly GCA_033065855.1 of Escallonia rubra. NCBI lineage: Eukaryota > Viridiplantae > Streptophyta > Magnoliopsida > Escalloniales > Escalloniaceae > Escallonia > Escallonia rubra. The sequence goes on from JAVXUO010001276.1 coordinate 19,898, forward strand.
TTTACTTGGCACGGAAATATTATTTTAAGGTCTGTTAACCCTTCCAAAAACAGACTTCAGAATCTGGCCAACAACAGTTTCACAAGATAGGTTTCAAGCCACGAATTTTAAGCCATAGCAATAGTACTTTAAATAAACTGAAATATGGTGTGTATACTCTAAACATGTATTAGTACAACATATAAAATAACCAAACACATATCCTAACTAAAACTATACAGTTCTAGGCATCAAAGTTATCTCATTTTTATGACTGTTTTGCAGGTTTTGTAACATATCTCTCTTCAGATCCTTACAAGAAAGTTTATAAGTATTTAAACTACTCTTAATATTTCTCAAACATGCTTTAAAACCTAAAATCACAAGATAACATACCTTAAAGAAAATTAAGCCCAAGCCAATTCAAGAAAGTTCATGCAAATCTCTCTCCTTGTTATATCTTCTTTTCTTCTCTTCCTCTTTTTCTCTCTTTTCTTTTCTTTCTCCTCATTTCTCTTTGTTTTTACTCTTTTCTTTATCCTTTTGGCCGAATAAGAGAAGTCTTTCACCTCCCTCCTTTATTTTCTTTCTAACTTATCCACTTACTTCACTTCCATTCCTTTTTTTGTTGTTTGCCTTTGATTACTGACCACCAAACATAGGGGCCACACCAAAATCCTTTTATTTCCACACTCTCACACATGCACATGCCACTAACCTCTTATAGCTAACTTATGTTATTTTGAAATTGACCGCAAAGTTTTACATAATTATATTTTGGGCCAACAACTTAATTTCAATATTTATTTTATGTAGACAAATAATATAATACGATTATATTATTTTAATCAAATTTAAATATGTTTAAACTTAATAAAATGATTAGAAGCTAATTAAGATCGGGGTCTCACACTCTTTCCTCCTTAAAAGAATTTAGTCCCTAAATTCATACATGATCACGTGAACAAGTGCGGGTACTTCGACCTAATCTCATCTTCACTCTCCCAGGTAGCCTCTTCAATATCATGATATTGCTATTTGACCTTAACCAATGTAATCACCTTCTTCCTCAATACTTGATCCCGACGATCCAAAATCTCCACCGGCTGCTCAACATAAGTCATATCTGCTTCTATGTGAATCGTCTGATCATGCAACACATGTGATGGATCTGGTTGATATTTACGTAACATAGATACATGAAAAACATTATGTACCCTAGATAATGAAGGCGATAAAACAACCCGATACGCTAGAACACCAACTTGTTCCAAAATCTCATAAGGCCCAACAAATCTCGGAGACAACTTACCTTTCTTATCAAATCTCATGACTCCTTTCGTCGAATAAATTTTAATAAAAACAAAGTCGCCCACCATAAATTCCAAATCACGTTGATGAGTGTCTGCGTAGCTTTTTTGTCTACTCCGTGCTGTACGGATACGTTGTTGAATTAATTGTATCTTATCAGTGGTTTCATGAATAACATCAAATTTAATAAGTTTACCTTCCCCGACCTCTGACCAACAAACTGGAGATTTGCATTTTTCTTCCATATAACGCCTCTTAAGGAGCCATATCAATAGAATGGTAGTTGTTATTATAAGAGAATTCAACAAGTGGTAGATGTGATTCCCAACTACGTTTCAAGTCTATCACACAAGCTCGTAACATATCCTCCAAGGTTTGTATAGTACGTTCACTTTGACCATCTGTCTGAGGGTGAAAGGTTGTACTTACGACCAACTGTGTACCCATAGCCTTCTGAAAAGCTTGCCAAAATCGAGAAGTAAAATGTGGATCCATGTCAGAAACAATACTAACAGCAACTCCATGCAAATGAACTATCTCATCGATATACAACTTAGCTAATGTTTCCATGGAATATTTCATATTCAGAGTAAGAAAATGTGCAGACTTAGTAAGACGGTCTACTATTACCCAAATCGCATCATTTCCATCTCGAGTCCCGGTAGACCTGTGACAAAATCCATGGTTATATGCTCCCATTTCCATTCAGGAATAGATAGAGGCTGTAAATAACCACCTGGCTTTTGATGTTCTGCCTTTACCAGCTGACATGTTAGGCACTTGGAAACAAATTTAGCTATATCACCTTTCATACCATTCCACCAGTAATGTGATTTTAAATCTCTGTACATTTTACTGCTACCCGGATGAATACTGTACTTACTTTGATGTGCTTCTTTCAAAATCTCATGTTTAACCTCAACATCATTTGGTACACAAACACGATCTCTAAATCTAAACATACCTTCGGAAGATAATGAAAATTCAGGTTGCAACCCTTGATCCACCTCTGTTCTAATTTTCTGCAACTCTGGGTCCTTTCCCTGAGCTTCCCATATCAATTGCATTAATGCAGGCCAAACTTTATTATTAGCAAATAAAAATCCTATTCTAGTTGCGCGCAGCCTTCAATCACACACATCAGTCAACATGTCGCATTCCTTAAGCATTAAACTAGCAATCAAATGCTTTCGACATAAGGCATCAGCAACCACATTGGCCTTACCTGGGTGATATGAAATAGAACAACTGTAATCGTTTAATAATTCCATCCATCTATGTTGTCTCATATTCAATTCCATCTGCGAAAATAAATATTCCAAACTCTTGTGATCGGTGTAGACCTCAAATACTGCTCCATACAAATAATGTCTCCACTTATGCAAGGCAAAAACAATAGCTGCTAATTCTAGATCATGAGTAGGATAATTCCCTTCATATGGCTTCAATTTACGTGATGCATAAGCAATTACCTTACCTCTTTGCATAAGCACACAACCCAAACCTTTGTGAGATGCATCATTGTATATTACAAAATCATCATTTCTGTTAGGCAGAACCAAAATAGGTGCAGTAACCAATCTATGTTTCAACTCCTGAAAACTATTCTCACATTTATCATCCCAAATAAAAGTTACTTTCTTTTGAGTCAAACGAGATAATGGACCAACAATTTTGGAAAATCCCTCGACAAATCTATGGTAATATCCGGCTAACCCCAAAAAACTACGTACCTCCAATACTGTTAAAAGTATTTTCCAACTTTGTATAGCCTCAACCTTAGCCGGATCCACTGATATTACTGCACCTGATATTATATGCCCCAGAAAAGTAACTTGTTCCAACCAAAACATTCACTTTTCAAATTTGGCATACAACTTTTTATCCCGTAAGGTTTACAAAACAAGTCTGAGATACTGAGCATGTTGTTGGGTATCCCGAGAATAAACCAAAATATCATCGATAAAAACTACCACAAAACTATCCAAGTATGGTTTAAATATGTGATTCATCAAATCCATGAACGTCGCGGGTGCATTAGTAACCCCAAATGGCATAACTAGAAATTCGTAATGACCATACCTAGTCCTGAAAGCAGTCTTAGGGACATCCTCCTCCTTTACCTTTAACTGATGATATCCTGACCTCAAATCCAATTTAGAAAATATCTTAGCTCCTTGCAACTGATCAAAAAACTCCTCGATATGGGGTAACGGGTAGCTATTCTTTATGGTTACCTGATTTAACTGTTTGTAGTCGATACATAAACGTAAGGTACTATCCTTTTTCTTAACAAATAATACAGGCGAACCCCAAGGTGAAGTATTTGGTCTAATAAAGCCTTTATCAAGTAAATCTTGCAATTGTACCTTTAACTCTTTCAATTCAGCACGAGACATTATGTAGGGAGCTTTGGATATAGGTGCAGTGCCTGAAAAAAGTTCAATAACGAATTATATCTCCCTATCAGGTGGTAGAGTAATCAAGTCCTGCAAAAATACATCCGAATATTCCCAAACAATAGTGATGTCCTCCGGCCTGCTCACTGTCTTCGAACAATCAATAACATACACAATATACCATACACAACCCTTACTAAGTAACTTCTGAGCATGTAAGGTGAAAATAATAAGGGTAGCAGTTGGACGTTGATCCCCCAAATACATAAATACTGACTGATCACGTAAAGTAAACGTAACAATCTTCGCAAAAGAGTCAACACTAGCATGATTGTGGGATAACCAATCCATACCCAAATGACATCCAACTCTTGCATAGGCAGTGCGATCAAATTAGCATGCAGTACATGATTATTCATGTTAATCTCATAGCCTTTGTATACTCTATCTGTATATAAAGAATCACCCACATGGGTACTGACTTTGACCACATAAGGTAAAAACTTCGACAGCATAGGCAAATGATGTAAGAAATGTGATGCGACATATGAATGTGTAGAGCCAGGATCAATCAATACTCTAGCCAAAGAACCAGAAATTAGAACAGTACCTCCAACAACTGCAGGCGATCCCTGTACCTCATCTTGTCCCAATGCAAATGCTCTAGCCTTTATCGTCGGTTTATTCATTCTTCTACTTGTACTAATACCAGTACCAGATGCGTACCCAGTAGTAATAGCCACATATCCTCTATTCTTAGAACAATCCCTTATCTGAGGCCCTTGTGAGCCACACGCAAAACATGTCAAATTTCTTTTCCTACAAACCTCTTCTGTATGCCCATTCATATCACAAAAAGTGCAATATTGACTAACTGCATGTGCCTACTGTTGAGGTGGTATGTACTAAGTAAGCCTCACTCCAGGCCTAGGCTGAGGTCGTGGTCCAGTTATAAATGGTCGTGGCATAAATCCCTGTGTCTGGGGTCTAGATGCATACGCCATACTCCTCATATTTGTTCTCAGAATTTTCCTACCACCAGATGTAGAAGGAAATCTTCTCGCCTGCCACTGTGGAACCGGAAGCCTAGATAAACCATATGCGCCCTCTTTGCCGGTGTAAACCCTAAAGTCCTCTCAATATTAAGTGTCCGATCTACAATCTCGTGATAATCAGAGATATTAAGAGGTGCTATAGCTTCATGTATGTCAGGATTCAAGTCAGTTTCAAACTTTCTAGCTTTCATATCACCACCCTCAACCAAGTAAGATGCATGTCAAGCCAAAACAGTAAATTCTTTTTCATATTTTTTACGGTCTTGTTTTTCTGTTCAAGTTGCAGGAAAGCCAATTCTTTATCTCTTCTAATACTTGCCGGAATATACTTATTATTAAACTCAGTAGTAAACAAGTCCCAAGTTCTTATAACATTTTCGGCTGTCCACTTCGCATCAATTGTCTTCCACCAAAACCCTGCATCCTCACTCAAATAAAAAATAGCCAAAGAAACTTTCTGTGCAGGAGTTAATTGTATTCTCTCAAATAATTTATCCTTATTGCTTATCCATTCCTCTGCCTCATCTGAATTAGCACCACCCGCAAATATTGTAGGCTTACGCTTAACAAATCTTTCAAGTAAGGTCAGATCATCAGTAGCTATAGCGTACCTCACCTGAGAACTCTCACCAGCATGACTGTGCTGCTGATTATTTTGTGAAGATTTCTAGGGCATTGACTATACGTCCAACTAACCCAATTATTTCCCATAAATTAGGATCAGTTCCTTGTGTACCATGCGCCACAGTACTTTCCTCTCTCTAGTCTGCCATATATCACACCTGAACAGGCGAAAAAATATGTTTAGGCCACATCGAATTTCAAAATCAATAAACTAATCAATTTTGAGATCTTAGTCTGACTTCTAAGCAACTATAGTTCTGATACCACTAAATGTCACACACCCCCGGAAGGGGTGCAACGCTAAACAAGTTGATTGACATATATACCTTAAGGATAAACATAACTTTACTACAAACCTCAATCGAAATAGCGGGAGTATGGCTTAGCCATTACAGTCGTCTATAAGTAGAAAGACTGAACATAACATTATAGTACAGACTACCTCTCTCATGTACAAGTGCTACACTCCAAAACAAAAGAAGAACAATTAAAACTTTGCTAACCAAGCAGAAGTAGTCTGTACTCCAAAAATCATAACAATTTAATTACAAGGCCTCTATAGTCAGACAATATATTTATGGAAACTAGACTTAAGGATCTACATCCCAGTATTTTACTTGGCAATGAAATATTATTTTAAGATCATTTTAAGCCCTTCCAAAACCAGACTTCAGAATCTGGCCAACAACAGTTTCACAAGACATGTTTCAAGCCACGAATTGTAAACCATAGCAATAGTACTTTAAATAATCTGACATTTGGTGTGTATACTCTACACACGTATTAGTACAACTTATAAAAAACCAAACCCATATCTTAACTAAAACTATACATTTCTAGGCACCAAAGTTATCTCATTTTTATGATTGTTTGCAGGTTTTGTAACATATCTCTCTTAAGATCATTACAAGCAAGTTTATTAGTATTTCACTACTCATAATACTTCTCAAACATGCTTTAAAACCTAAAAGTACAAGATAACCTACCTTAAAGAAAATTAAGCCCAAGCCAATTCAAGAAAGTTCATGCAAATCTCTCTTCTTGTTCTTTCTTCTTTTCTTCTCTTCCCCCTTTCTCTCTTTTCTTTTATTTCTCCTCATTTCTCTTTTTTTTAATCTTTTCTTGGGTTAATAGCAAAAATATACCCTGACATATGGCACGTTTGCAAATTATATCTCAGACCTTTCAAAATAGCTTTTTTATCCCCCAAACTATGGCTAACGTTGCAAACGTTTACCTTCCGTCCATTTTTTTCGAAAAATCTAAGGTTTGCAAAATTATCCCCCAACATATTGAGGGCATATTGGTAAAATCGCATGGGCATGTTTTGGAGGGAAAGATTGCGGGGCTGTAGCATAAGAGAGTCCAGTCCATACTCTGTTTTGGGTCATTTCCAAAACATAGAAGATCATTTCGATCGTGGGAGGATTTTGCCAAAATCATCGCGACTACGGCTTCTTTCCTTCTATAATCGCGACAATGGTGGGGGTTCTGCGCCAGGGCAACTACGGGCTTCCAGAATACGGTAAGTCATTCATTCATTTATCTATTTTCATTAGATTCAATTATATTATCAATGATTACCTTTTGAACGATTGAAAATTAGTCGCGATTAGGGTTTTCTAGTGTTCGTATTTTCCTGTTAGAGCATTTCTTGCAATTAGGGTTTATGTTGTGCCTGTTGTAGTGAAACTGAGAAACATGGCTTTTCCTGTTATGGAATTGCAACATATTTTAATTTGTGCAGATATTCGAATGAATGCAATTAGGGTTTATGTTACACTATATCTTGTAATTAGGGTTTATGTTGTGGCAGTTGAGATGAAATTGGAAAAATATGCTTTTTATGTAATTCATTTTCAACATATTTTAACTTGCAATTTTTATTTGATTTAATGCAGACTATGACTCTGAATTCTTTACTATTGAGTTGCACCATGGAGGTGAATTTAGAAACTGCCCTGTTACAGTTTATGTAGGTGGTAAAGTTGCTTATTTTGACTACTGTGATCCAGATCAGATGTCTTTGCTTGAGTTGGTTGATTGTTGTGAGAAATTAGGGTATGAAATAGATATGGAGAAACAAGAGAACTGGCCAAAATTTTATTCTAAGATGCATGGTTGCACCTTAAGTACAGGACTTCTGTTATTAGGGACAGATCAGATTGCCCTAAGCTTAACAAAAAATGTAAAAGACAATAGGGTAATAGAAGTTTATGTGAAGCACAGTGAACCCATGGATAGTCAAGCCACTTCTACATCTACTGTTCTGCCTAAAAATGTGCAATCTTCTGGTAGAATTTTAGAGTCAGATAACACCATGGATGCAGACAGAGGTGGCTCTGTAACCTCAAAGGACTCTGTAGAGGCTAGGGAAGAAGATGGTAAGATAGTGGACAGTGATTACCCTGTTAGTGATGATGAAGTTGTGAAACTGAGGACAATTGAAGTAGGGGACTTAACAAAGGTTGTGGAAGCAGGGCATGACTCTGACTGTACACCAAATGAGGTGGAAGTGGATAGTTCATCTGATGAAGAAGGTGCTCCTAAAATGAAAAAAAAAAAAAAAAAAAAGATTAGTTATCCCCAGTTCAATGAATCAATGTCTGAAGATCCCTCATTTGAGTTAGGTCAGTGCTTTGCCTCACACCTACAATTGAGGGAAGCTATTAGGAATTATGCATGTAAGAATGGAAAATCCATTAGCTTTACAAAGATGGAGAAGAGAAGGGTTAGAGCTGTGTGTTGTGAGGGTGAATGTCCTTGGGTCTTATATGCTTCTTACATGTACAGGACCACCACTTTGCAAGTGAAAACCCTAAATCCTGAACACACTTGCTCAATGACATATGAGGTTGACATGGTGAACTATAGGTGGATTGCAAGAAGGATAAAGTCTTCCCTGAGATCTAATCCTAAATGGCCAGTTCAAGCTATAGCTGATACACTTCATGAATCATACAACATTGAGGCCTCTAAATGGCAAATATATAGGGCTAAAAAACTTGCTATGGAGGAAATTGAGGGCAATTGCAAGGAACAATATGAGAAGCTATGGAGTTATAGGGCAGAGGTTTTGAGGAGTAACCCCAATACCACTTTTGATTTGGAGGTTCAGGGTGGTAGGTTTAAAAGACTGTATGTATCTTTTGGGGGTTGCAAGAAAGGACTTGTGCAGTGCTTGAGGCCTGTACTCATGATGGATGGATGCCATTTAAAGGGCCCTTACAAAGGGATTCTATTAGCTGCAGTTGGGATAGACCCTAATGATGGTATGTGGCCAATGGCTCATGCAGTGGTTGAAGTGGAGAATAAGGAGAACTGGAAGTGGTTTGTTAACCTGTTAATTGATGATGTGGGCATTCAAAATCAATCTGCCTGGACATTTATAAGTGATAAGCAGAAAGGTCTTGTTCAAGTGTTAGAGGAACTTGTACCACAGGCAGAACACAGGTTTTGTGTTCAGCATCTTGTTCAGAATTTTAGACTTGAGTTTAGGAGCAAAGCATTGACTGATCAGGTATGGGCTTGTGCTAGAGCTTCATACAAAGATAAGTTTGAGAGAGAGATGACAGTCTTGAAAAAGGCCAGTGAGGCTGCACATTCTTGGCTACTTGCTAGGCCAGCTGAACACTGGAGCAGGTCACACTTTAGAGAATTTCCTAAGTGTGACATTTTACTTAACAACTGGTGTGAGTCTTTCAATGCAGCAATCCTGCCTGCAAGAGACAAACCTATCATATCAATGCTTGAGTGGATCAGGTTGTACAACATGAAAAGGATGGTGGAAAAAAGAAAGTGGATAGCAAATAAGGCAGGAAACATTTGCCCAGGCATCCAGGCCAAACTGGAAACCATCAAAGAGCATTCCAATGTCTGTATACCACAGTATGCTGGTGATAAGAAGTTTCAAATTTTGTTGATGTATGGGGGGCAGGCCAGTGTTGACTTGAATGCACATAGTTGTAGTTGTAGAAAGTGGGACTTAACAGGAATACCCTGCATACATGCTGTTGCTGCAATCCATCATGCAGGAGAGCTACCTGAGAGTTATGTGCATCAATACTATTGGATTGATACCTACAAGAAAGCTTATGACAATATTGTGTACCCTCTAAATAATGAAGATCAATGGCCACAAACTGAAATGGATCCACCACTGCCACCTACACTTAGAGCCACAGTAGGTAGACCAAAGAGGCATAGAAAAAGACACCAAAGTGAAGTGAAAACCCCAAACAAGCTAAGGAAATTTCAAGCAACACACAGCTGTAGAACATGTGGCAAACTTGGTCATAACAGCAGATCTTGTCCACAAACTTTGGAAAAGGGCAGTGATGTATTAGATGCAGCCCAAGAGGGTGTTGCTCAAGCTATAGCTCAGGGGGGTGGTACTCAAGAGGAAGATGGCCAGGGTGGTACTCAAGGGGGTGGTACTCAAGAGGAAGATGGCCAGGGTGGTACTCAGGGGGGTGGTACTCAAGAGGAAGATGGCCAGGGTGGTACTCAAGAGAAAGATGGTCAGGTCAGGCAAAACACTGTTGGTGCCCAGGAGTCAATGCCAGAAGAAATTACTATCCCAGAGGTAACTAACTTGTGCATAGCATTTTGTATTTCTTTATTTTATGTTACATTGTATTTGGATTAACTAACTTATTTTTTGACTTTTTTTATTTAGTATATCTCAACTGAAATGGACCTATCACAGAATGTGTCTTTGGATCTGGACTTGCCATGGGAAAGGGCTGAGCAGGTGACTAGCATTTCATTATTTTATGTTACCATGTATTTGGTTTAACTAACTTATTGTTTTTGGTTTTTCTTAGGAGCAACAGATTCAACCCCTGCCAAGCAGTGGCAACAAGAATGAGGCATACAATGCAGTAGTGGCTCAGGCAATAAGGGAATTTCAAGCAATCAATGCTCAACTGCAGCACCAATATAAAAACACTGAGCTGTTTCAAGTGATTGGCAAGTCACTGGACTCCTCCCTGGAGAGAGTTACTAGGGAAAGTGAACAAGGGGGTACAACTTCTATCCCTGCAGTTGTTTCTGACAGAACAAAAAAGGGCTCAAAAAGGACACTGGGACTGGTAAGACTTTGTGCATATGCAATGTAATTTTCAAATACTGTTTGTGATGGTTTTGGTGATAGTTTTTTAATTTTCTGTTATAGAAGAAAAAGGCCAGACCTGTCTGGAAGCCAACTGGCCCACATATTGATCTGTCACAAGAAAACCTGAACCAACAACATATGGCTACACCAAATGCTTCTCAAACATCAGAAGTGGTAAGAAAATGTTGCCACTAAAGTAAAAAAACAGAGCACAAAATGTTTATATTCTTACACTTTGGAGTTCATGCAGGTTAAACCACCACCAATCAAAATGCAAGGACACGCAGATTTTAAGCAAGCACCTCCACCAATGATGAAGAAAATGGGGTCAACATCAGTGAAGGTTGCTCAATATACTTGGAAGGGAGAAGCATGCACAACCACCTCATCCTTGCAAACTACTGCAGTTCAGACCAGAAGTTCTACTCAAGGAAAGGGGAAAGAAAATGACACTGTTAGTGGTAAAACAGCAGCCAGGGGCACTTCATCCTTGCAGGCTACAACAATTCAGACTAGGAGTTCTTCTAAAAGCAAGGGGGAAGGGATAGACACTGCTAGTGGAAAGAAAGCAGTGGTAGGAGACAAAGGTAAAGGGAATGGGAGAAAGGCATGGAAGTGAAGTATGTTGGCATGGAAGTTAGTAGTTGGGTAATATACATATATAAATATTTGTAGGTTGGCCTTTGGCTATGGAGTTTGGGTTATATGCCCATTTTTTGTGAAGAAAATGGGGAATTTCATAGGGCCATTTTTTGGTACAAATAGAGTATGGTGAATGCTATATGCTGGGGCATTTTTTGTGCACATACGGGGGGTACAGGGTGATCATTTGGCCAGCTTTAAAAGGGCCAAACTTTGTGCAGATATTGGGGTATATGAAGAACATATGAGCAGATAAATAGATGGGCAACTTTTTGTTTGTATACAAACTGCATTTGGCCAGGTCTTTAGGGCATTGTCTATGTGATAAATGCTTAACAACTTTTGTTCACAATTGATGTAACTTGGATACTTTTGTACTAAGAGGGATGATTAAGTTTTAATATTAATGAGTATATTGTCATGTGTTGGATGCTTAGTACATTTAATTAATGTGTTGTTACATTTGATTAAATTAATGACCGTGAAGTTGTCAGGACTTAGTTATTTACATCAACAAAAAGATGGTACACTGATAACAATTATGGCAAATACAATATGGTTGCATACAATTAGGGCAAATACAATATTTTACCAGTGTTGTTTACACAGCTTTTTCCCCCAAACCTAAACCCTACCAATAGAACTACAGCTGCACACAATATCACAGTCCATTTCTTCAAGCTTGAATTCTTGATGAGCAGCTTCATGTTCCTCCTCTCCAACTCAGACTTCTTTATCTCCAATTGTTGGTTCCTCAACTGCAACTGTATACTCCTCTTGTGCATTTCATCATTCTGTACATGCCCCTCTTCTAATTTCTTTAATGCCAACCTCCCAAACACCATTCCATAATCGCATACATTCGGATCAAACCATTTAAAGAACTTACATTTTTGTTCATCCTACATACATATAAAAAAAACCCTACATTAGTTAAGATCAAAATTTCATATGATTATCAAATTAAGAGTGTAGATAGTTACCTTGTAGTGAGCACATCCCAAAAATCTTCTACCCGGATTGTTCTTGGTCCACGACATGGTCAATGGGGCCGTTTGTCCACAATAGCAGGTGGTGGGCATGGATGAATTTGTGGAGTGGTTTGATTTTCCAGATCTGGAAGTATTGTTGTTGCTTTCAGCCATGAGTGAATGTGTGAGTGTGTGTGCATGAGTGTCTATGTTGCGTGAGAGTGTGTGAGTGTGTGTGCGTGAGTGTCTATGTTGCGTGAGAGTGTGTGTGTGTGTGTGTGCGCGTTTTGAATTTGGGGGAAAAAGAAGTCGTTTTGCCCTTTATTCAGGTTAACAGCGTTTTTTGCAAAATTATACCTTAACATTTTTTAAGGTTGCATTTTTATACCCCAGCAAAAAGTGACCTGACCAAAATACCCTCGCAATTAACGGAAAAACTAACATGGTATGGGCACCATAATTGTGCCATAGTTTGGTGAATAAAAAAACTATTTTGAAAGGTCTAAGATATAATTTGCAAATGTGCCATATATGAAGATATATTTTTGCTATTAACCCTCTTTTCTTTATCCTTTTGGCCGAATAAGAGAAGTCTTTCACCTCCCTCCTTTATTTTCTTTCTAACTTATCCACTTACTTCACTTCCATTCCTTTTTTTACTGTCTGCCTTTGATTACTCACCACCAAACATAGGTGGCACACCAAAATCCTTTTATTTCCACACTCTCACACGTACACATGCCACTAACCTCTTATAGCTAACTTATGGTATTTTGAAATTGACCCCAAAGTTTTGCATAATTACTTTCTAACCCCAAAGTTTTACATAATTATATTTTGGGCCCACAACTTAATTTCAATATTTATTTTATGTAGACAAATAATATAATACGATTATATTATTTCAATCAAATTTAAATATGTTTAAACTTTTTAAAATGATTAGAAGCTAATTAAGATCGGGATCTCACACTAACAATCAAAATAAAGCAATCTCACACACTGTTCACAGATTTGCTTGAATAACACATCTAAAAAGGTTAATCTAATGCGGTTTCAATAGTGAACCTAATATTACAAATTGGGCCCTTAGGAAATGTCCTTGAAGCCTTTGTATAAAGGATAACCCATAAATGTGATCAAAACCTTAAAAGAGTATAGCTCACTAACACCATATGAAACAAACACTTGAGCATTTATTTTGAATATTCCTTCTGAACCGATCCTTGTCATATAAAACTCCAACTTATTCAATATACTAACTAAAGCTAAATAGATATCCACACCAAACATAATGGTAACATTAAATTAGAAACCGTATACCAATGAAGGCCCTCCAATAAGCAGAATCATGCACCACTTTGGGTCAAAAAGCCAACTAGAAAACAAACAAAGTGAGAACATACCAAATTAACCCAACTTCCTTCTTATAGGTCTTCTAAGAATGTTTTTTGCATTTTTGAACCAAATGAACTATTTGATTACGAATTGCAATCTTAAGTAGCCACTGTGACACTAGTTTGTTGAGCATTATAAGGAAATATTTTCGATTTGTATCTGAGCGCTACATAACTATGCTGAGACGAGGGATCAAATCTTACTTACCATGTTGTAGAGCACACATAAATGGAGTCACTAAGAAGACGACAACACATTGAAGAAACAACATTCTTATAATAGATGTAAACTAGTTCAGTACAAACTCAAAATGTGACAAATCCTAGACTTTCAGATTTTGACCATCACTAAAAAATTTCACCAGCTCATTATGTGAAAGACAACACTCTACACACGATACACATCACAATCCTCATCAAAAGTCGGACACGCTGAGCACCATACCAAAGAACTGAGCACAATAGCAATTGCTAGAAATCAAATATCCCTATAAGGTGGGTCGGATTGGTTCCTTTAGCATAAAAGCTTGCTTGAAAATCCTGTAAAGGAACTATAAGTGAAGTTTAATCAAAATATCCAACAATAGCAACCAAATTTAGTTTTATTGTATATGTATATATGCATTTTTTTTTAAGAGGCAAGCATCCTTAAGTTTCCAATCACATAGAGCAACTTTGCATAGCAAACTTGTCTTACATGCACCAGATTATACCCTTAAGGTGCCTGATCATCTTGAACCTCAAATTCATGTAACTTAACTACCATTGAGTCTGCATACAAGCGTTTTACCTATGCACCTTACACTTCAGAAGGCTATTAGTAACTCATTAAAGAAAAGTTTGATTCCAGTTGGCCATAGTTACTGTAAAGAAGAAGAATTTCTTTTTTTAACAAAAAACATGTCAACTCATTCAACCACACACACATTAGATGCCACTTAAGTCATTCTTTCGTCGGTTGACACTACTATAGTTTCTTAGTCAATATGAGTTGTGGCTGACGTCTCTAAGGATTGGAAGACAAATTAACCACTCTAACTAGTTTTTTTTCTTTGTGAAGACATAATTTAAAGCCAAAATAAAACCCCTAACTCCTATTCTTTTCTGGAAAAGATCCTAAAGATTAAGGATTAACTGGGATGTTTCATCACATAAATGCACTTCCCGAAGAAAAAAAGTCCGTAAGGATTATCATACCAGTTGTTGCTGCAAAAAACTTGATCGGGAACCACATCTAAAGAATAGGCCAACTAGACAGAATACAAAATGACTGTCGGGAGGGGTTCCAGCAGAGGAACTCTCAAATGCTTAAGTCAGAGTGCATCTAACAAGGTAGAACTCGAAAAAAGTAATAAAGCACAAGGTGTGTGAAGTCGTCTGCGTACCTGGGGTAACCCCTTTATATAGTTGTAGGCAAAATACTCCTAATATGTTTGTGAGTCTTGACGATGGGCGTTGGACCAGATAAATTAGGATCGCGTTAGGATCCTTACGTATCACGTCAAAAGCTTTCGTGATTATGTTAGGATCCTGGTTCTACCAGTATGGTAACCCCTGAATCCGGGATTGACTGGGCTGACTCTGGGCTGACCATGAGTCAGTCCTGCCACATGTCGTTCGCTGATTGGGGGTGTATTTTTAGCTATATCATAATGTCCCCTGCTTTTGTCAGTGGTCACAAATGTCACGACCCAAACCCACGGGTGAACCCATGAGCTAGATCCATGACTAGCCGCAGGCCCATTCGAACATCCACTCAGGGCTCTTTAGGCTTACTACAACCTGTTCTCAGAATTCATTCCAACTGCTAAATTCTAAAACAATTCATTGGCTATTATAAACCTCACATAGAATTCCTCAACAATTAATTTAAAATTTTCGCTTAGAAGTCATTGACAACTATGAAGAAATTTGAGGAGACCTAAGCTCCCTACAGTTGTTCATTCAAAATAACATCCATAAAACAAAAATATTCTTAATGTTAATAGAAACTTCATTATTCTAATGGTTCTCTTCTACCGTCCCTTCCTTGTGTTGCTCATAATGATCTGCCTCCCCTAGGTCATGACCTGAAAATAAAGAATGAGTAGCTCAGCACGTACATAAACCATGTTCCTAAAATAGGTTTGAGGATTTCAAAACATGCCATGGGTTTCTTTTTCAACTCAGAAATAACTGTTACCATCACCAAAAATACACACACACACACACACACACACACACACACATATATATATACACACAAAAGGTTCTCAAATCGGAGTATAACATCAAGAAAGCTCATTTGCGTCTATCACATATAACCATTACTTAGGTGTGCTGCGGTCAGCATATAACCCCTGACTAGGGCCTAAAATCCCTTCTACACCCGGGATAAAAAAATTTGTGGAGGCAAGGGCAAACCACAAGCAACGGTATCGTGCATCAATGTGCAAGCCCCGTTGACCAGCGCCCAAAATCTAACTTTCTCCCGTTGGCTATGGGGCACAACAACCAAGTCAAGTTCACCATCATGTTCAATAAGTACCAAGTGTAAATCAACTATTCACATAATAGTCCATGGAATTTTTAAATCAATTTCTCATCAAACGATTTAACATGAAACATATGCAATACAAGAACTTCAAAAACTTTCATTAATTAAAGAAGCATGTATACGTTTATATATTTTGCAAATAGAGCATACGGAGGAGCATGACAGGAGTACTTACGTGGATAGCTAAGCAGTTCTTGTTCCAAAGCCTGCCCTAGCGCTTGTCTATCGGAACCTAAATAATAAATCATTCGAATGTTATTTATTACCGTTCAATCATGCCTAGGTGCTAAATTTCCCCCAAGTGAGTGAAATTACCAAAATACCCCTAAACTTGTGTAAAATTACCAATTTACCCCTGACACCTAATGTACCATTACACACCCATAAATAATTCAAAATATATTTTTAAACAATTAGGTGGGTTTTTAGGACAAGAATGGCCTTTCTAAGAGTTCTCCATTCGGAATCCTAAATCGCTCCTTAAATTGAGCGCTAAGGTTCCTATATAAAAAATATATGAAACGACACCAGAATGCTGCAAAATTTCACACTCAAGCATCTCAGTAAGTTTAGATGACTGTAAAATTTACGGCTAAAAATAATTTTTTTTACTATACCAAATAATTCAAAAATATATGTTCAAAATAAAATCATTTCAGACCTTTCCCATGCTCGAAAAAATCCCAAACAATTCCACGTCGAAGGTTTCACAAAAATAATAGGAGTTTTAGTTTTACACTTTGCCAAAATCAAACCTTAACTATTCATTATCTTTCCCAAAAAATAGTGATTGTTCATCAAACCTTTACTATTCATCATCTTTCTAGGAAAGGAAAGTGCTGCACTTTCCCATGAAATAGTGACCGCTCATCAAACCTCTATTATTCATCATCTTCCTCACAAAATTAGCCTTAACCCTAGTTTTTTTATTCTCTCTCTTCTCCTTTATCAACACAGCCACTCCCTGCCATGGCTACCCCAGGGCCACTATGGCTGCCATGGCAGCCTCTCTCTCTCTCTCTATCCCCTCCATCCACCACTTCAAGCCATCACCAAGCCCTAGCCCTAATTCTCTCTCTACAATCCAATAGCACCGCACCGCCCCACCATGGCTAGCCTTGGCAACCTCTCCTATTTTCCTCCTCTGTATTCATCTAAACACCACAACAAGTTAGACACGATGCTCCCAACACAGCTGCCCACTCGGTAGCCCTTCCTCTTCCCCCTTCTCCCTCAATGGCACACATAAAACATGGTATACAACACCCACACGACTGTCCCATGGCAGCCCCTTCCCTTCCACTTTTTCCTCACATTGATCATTACAAGAAAACAAGGATTTTGCGACGGAGTTTTAGCGACGGAAAAAGGGATTTCAGCGACGGTTATAACCGTCGGTAAATATCCGTCGTTAAGATTTTTTAGTGACAAAATATTTCGTTGGTAAAGATTTCAATGACAGATATGTACCGACGGACGATGCCGTCGCTAAAAGTTTTTAGAGAATTTTATAATTTTCGATGGTTTTTAAAATTATTTTAAGCGACGAAATGATACCGTCGCTAAAAATTCTGTCGTTAATGAGGACTTTTATCGACGGTGTCGTTCCGTCGCTAAAAGTCCTCTTAAAACAGATCAGATCTATTTTTTCTTTCTCTCATTTCTCTCTGTGTCTCGTAAAAATCTCTCACCCACCGACGTTCTCACCTCCGGCAACCCACAACTCTGGTGACACCCCCCGTCCCCCGACGCCGCGCCACCTCCGGCGGTTCAAATTAAACCCTCTAGCCAACTCCAGTTTCGAGACCTCGGCCACCACCTACATTCACGGTAAGTGCGCTTCATTTGCTTGAAATCTGTTTAACCTAATTTGCCCTGTGTTGCTTTTTTATGAAGTAATCAAAATTGTAAAATATGTTACCCATTGTTTAACCTAATTTGCTTAAAATCAATTTTTCATGATTACTCATTGTATCTGAATCTAGCATGGATTACTGTTTTGAACTTCTATGACTAGCAACTTGAGTTTTGTATCTGAATCTAACATGGATTACTATCCAGCAACGTTAACACATACTAAATGTAGGTCGCATGCCTTGTGCCACGGAAGATTTACATCAAGTCGCAGTTTAACTACAACATTAATTGAATTCTTGTTCAGTTTCTAGACAAGACTAATAGAAATCAGTAAACCTACTATGTTGACCTTCTATTGCAAGAGACTAGGATCGACCAGATTATTGGTTTACGGACATAATACTGTTAGCAAGTAAGACCTCCATCATACATAAACTTCAACATCACACCATATGAGGAAGACATTTTTTTTCTTTCGATATCGCTTGGTACTCAGGTTGCACTGGTTTACAATGTCCATGTGAAAACCTCAGATCTTGCACTCTCTTCTTCCTCTTCTTCACCCAACATAAGCAAAAAATCTCACAGGAAGCACCATCCGATAGGTTACCCTTTAGACCACAAACCATCAAGACATCAATAGGAATACTATTAAAATCTTACATCTATGGAGCAGAACTAAATGATCGAAACCCTCAATGGTCTTACCTATTCTTTCTTTTCTGAGGTTATGGTTATTGTTTTTTTGGGGATGGATGTAATTGAAACACAATATTACGAAATAAACATACCCTGACAGAACTGAAGGCACCTTAGAAGTATGAAATGGATTGATCATTCCAACACATAATCAACGAAACATCGGTAAGTTTGAAATCACGACAGCCAATGAGATGTATCTCCAGAATTACATTAACATGCAATTGATTGTCTATCTCCTATAGAGAATTTAAATTGAATTTTTCTATGTACATCAAATGAATTTCACTCATTCTGCAGGCACTTTTTTTACCATCAGTGTCTTGCTACCTCATCATCGTCTAAATCCCAACATATCGAGTTTTGAAAACACTGTCCCAACCATTATATATGAGTTGAGTTTATGTAGCTATAAGAGGTAAAAAGACAGAGATGGTTTAGCTTATGGATCTTAGGTAACCTGAATTTTTATCCATAATTTGTTATTTCCTGCAGTCGGCCATTGTTTGCAACGGTGACCCCTCCACTGTCGCCCCGTGAAAAGCCCTCTACCACCGTGCGCCACCAACGCCGCCGCCCTTCACTGCCATCGTCTATTACAAGGAGGATGTCGTTATAAGGTAAGTCCACTTAATTAATGATTAGTTAAAGTTGTTAAATTAATGAATTATTGCTATTGCTGGGGGTTGTTCTGATGCCTTGATTTGAATATCCTTGAAGTACTCGTGTAAGAAGAGACTAGCTGTGATCTTAGAAATGTAAAAATAGTTACATACTGCCATAAAAATCCTGATTTCGTTGTGCAGTGCTATAGAGGCAGCATCTTGATTTTACATGTTTTGGAGGATTTCAATTTTGTATCTTGTTACATGTTCAGTAAATTGAACCTCTGTTAGATGAATGCATGTCACAAGTGGTGACTCGCTCGACAAACTAGCGATAAATTTGGTTGGCATCACTAATTCGTCGAGCGACAGAGAATAGGAGTGGTGACAAAATTGGTTGTGCATGTGCAAGAGCAAATCATTAAGAATGGCAGGGCTTTCCACTTATACGAGGAGTACTAATTTAGTGTAACAACTCTTCATGGCAAGGCTAACCCAAAGAAGCAAACCTGCTAACAATGGTGGAATGTTCAAATGCACACTAATGTTACGTTATGAAGACAATTCACATACCACACGTATGAGGGTCAAATAGCAATATAATAAGGATGGTTTGAACTGTTTCTATCTCAATATATAACCTTTTAGGCCATGCCCTTGCTACTTGAACTAATAAAACCCCCTAATTGAACTAATAGAACCCTCTAATTGAACCCTAAATTGAACCCCCTAATTGAACCCTAAACTGAAGTAATTGAACCCTAATTAAACCCTAAATTGAATGCCCTAATCGAATCAAACCCGAAATTAAACTAATTGAACCCCTAATTGAACCCTAAATTGAATGCCCTAATCCAATCGAACCCTAAATTGAACTAATTGAACCCCCTAATTGAACCTTAAATTGAATGTCCCAATTCAACTGAACCCTAAATTTAACTAATAGAATCCCCTAATTGAACCCTAAATTGAAGTAATTGAACCATAATTAAACCCTAAATTAAATGCCCTAATCGAATCAAACCCTAAATTAAAATAATTCAAGCGCATCGGATATGTGCATTTTGAACATTTTTTTCCCATTTGAACAATAATCATTTGTTTGATAATTTTAGGTTGTTAATTGTGCATTTGAGAATTGTGATTATTTATCGATGATTTTGGGTTGTTAATTGATGATTTTAGGTTATTAGTTGTGCATTTGAAGTAATTGAGATTATTAATTGATGATTTTAGGTCGTTAATTAATGATTTTAGATTGTTAATTGTGCATTGAGCATTTGAGATATTGAGATTGTTGATGAAGGATGGGACCCAATTAGATTGAATGTGTGATTTTTATTGCATTGAGCATTGAGAATTAAGATTGTTGACGGAGGATGGGACCCAATTGGATTAAGATCTCCATTAGGTAGCACAAACACGGACACCGCGTTCGATCGACCCCGACACCGAACCAACATATTTTGGCTTTATACTTGTGGACACATTTTCAATGGGTGTCCGACACGATGTCCGGCAATTAAAAAATAAATCAATGTCTTCAAACACCGCTGAGAGGTGTCAGACACGTGTCCGAAGGTGTCCGACACGTGTTCGGATGTGTCGATGAGGTGTCAAGATGTTGTTAGGTCACGGACACCCCGTCCGATCGACACCGACACCGAAACCGAAAAATTTCACATTCTGGCTTTATACTTGTGGACACCTATTCAAGGGGTGTCCGGCACCTCTTCAAGGGGTGACGGACACGGTGTCTGGCATTTAAAAAATAAGTCAATGTCTTTGGACGTGTCCAGAGGTGTCGGACACGTGTCGGTAGGTGTCGGACACGTTTTCGGATGTGTCGATGAGGTGTCGAGGTGTTGGTAGGTCACAGACACCGCGTCCGATCGACACCGACACCGAAAAATTTCACATTTTGGCTTTATACTTGTGGACACCTATTCAAGGGGTGACAGACACGGTGTTCGGCATTTAAAAAATTAATCAATGTCTTCGGACTTGTCCGGAGGTGTCGAACACTTGTCGATAGGTGTCGGACACGTGTCCAAAGGTGTCGAATACGTGTCTGGATGTGTCAGACACGTGTCCGGAGGTGTCTGACACGTTTCCGAATGTGTCGATGAGGTTTCGAGCTGTCGGTAGGTCACGGACACCCCGTCCGATCGACACTGACATTGTAAAATTTCACATTTTGGCTTTATACTTATGGACACCTCTTCAAGGGGTGACAGACATGGTGTCCGGCATTTAAAAAATTAATCAATGTCTTCGGACGTGTCTGGAGGTGTCCAACACGTTTCCGAAGGTGTCTGACATGTGTCTGGAGGTGTCCAACACGTTTCCGGATGTGTCGATGAGGTGTCAAAGTGTCGGTAGGTCACATACACCGCATCCGATCGACACCGACACTGAAATGTCATATTTTGGCTTTATACTTGTGGACACCTCGACACCTGGTGTCCGGCACCTCTTGAAGGGGTGACGGACACGGTGTCCGACATTTAAAAAGTAAATCAATGTCTTCGGACGTGTCCGAAGGTGTCGGACACCACTCCGCACAATACAACCTAACAACCCAATTAAGCCTAATTAGCCCTAATTATGACTAATCAACACTACTCCGCACAATTGAACCTGGCTATTAGCTCAAAATAACCCTAATTACTCCTAATCACGCCTAATTTGCTCTAATTAGCCCAAGGTAATCCTCATTAACACTAATTAGCCCTAACACAACCCAATTAAGCCTAATTTGCCATAATTAGGACTAATCAACACTACTCCGCACAATTAAACCCAGCTATTAGCTCAAAATAACCCCGATTACTCATAATCAACCCTAATTAGCTATAATTAGCCCAAGGTAATCTTCATTAACACTAATTAGCCCTAACATAACCCAATTAAGCATAATTAGTCCGAATTAGGACTAATTAACACTACTCCGCACAATTAAACCCGGCTATTAGCTCAAAATAACCATAATTACTCCCAATCAACCCTAATTAAGCCTAATTAGCCCTAATTAGGACTAATCAACATTACTCCGCACAATTAAACTCGGCTATTAGCTCAAAATAACCCTAATTACTCCCAATCAACCCTAATTAAGCTTAATTAGCCCAAGGTAATCCTCATTAACACTAATTAGTCTAGAGATGGTTCAATTACTCGTTTATAAATCCTGCATTCTTTATATTCGTTGTTATTTTCCGAAGTCCATTGGCAACAAGATGGTTCAACTCGTTGCCAACAAATTCTATTTAAAGTGGAATTGGTAACATATGCAACAATCTTTCTGTAATTTTGATATTTTGGAAAGATTCTTGCATATGTTATCAATTTCTGAACGCATGCATGCATAAAAACCCTTAGTTCCCGTTCAAAGGTACTCATTACAAAGTAATGTTTTGTAATGAGCCTTTGGATGTCTAGTTTGGACAATTTGGAAAAGCTACGTGTTTATAAAACAATATTTCAACTCATGCTATGTGTTCTATGTTATGGATATTTGGTACACGTTCTCATGTATTTCTCCGGGTGCATATAGATCTGGTGTTCTAACATCCGTCAAACCTTGCAAGGCAAGGTTTGATGAATGTTAGAACACCTAATCGATGTCGTGTACTTGGAGAAATGCAGAGAGGTGCTGCCAAATTTTCTGCAGACGTAGGACTAAGCAAGAGTTATTCACTATTTTATAAACATGTGCTTTTCTGAATGTGGTAGGACCACTACCTATTAGAGAATGGAGGGAAATTATATAGACACGTTGTCACATTCATGCATTCATATTTACATTGACCCTGCCTAATGACTGGTAATTGAAGGTGGTATACAATGTGATAATTCAGTCGTCATGTCAGCCGATCGAAGTTGGATGAAAAGGAAGAATGCTGACGATTTTGAGTGTCGCGTTGACGAATTTCTCGACTTCGCTTACGCGCATCCTGCACATGTTGACCTTGATAAGATAAGGTGTCCATGAGGTAGATGTGAGTTGTTGCATTGGAGAAAAAGAATTGAAGTAAAATGGCATCTTCGTCGGTACGGTTTTATGGGTGGACACATAAGGTGGACGCAGCACGAGGAAACGATAGTATTGTCGTCCAACCCGGCTAGTCAAACTAAAGTTAGGGAGAAGGCACGGTATGATTATCGAGATATGATTATAGATGCTGGGCATGCTAATGTTGACTGGGGTAACAACGGTGGTGACGACAGTCCACAACCGCCAAACGAGGGGGCTTAAGTTTTATGAGTTGTTGAGAGCTGCGGAAGAGCCGCTGTTGGATGGAGCTCCGAAACACACACGACTGTCTGCAGTTAGTAGGTTATTACAGTTGAAATCAGACCACGAGATGAGTGAGAAATGATTTAACGAGTTTGTTACCTTAATCAAAGAAATTCTGCCTGAAAGTAAAAAGCTACTGTCGTTGTACTATGACGCGAAGAGGATGATGAGGAAACTTGGGTTGAACTATGAGTGGATAGATGCGTGCAATAACGATTGTGTATTGTTCTGGAAAGAGAATAAGGAGTTGTCACGGTGTCCAGTATGTGATCATTCGAGGTACAAAACGGACAAAGGGAAAAAGAAAAACATTGCATGGAAGATATTGTGATATTTCTCGGTCACACCACGGTTTCAAAGAATGTACTACTCCTCCAATACGGCTGAACATATGAGGGCTCACCGTGAGATTCGTAACAACGATGCCGATGTGCTGACACACTCAGCTGATGGAGAGGTGTGGAAGGAGTTTGACCGCAAGCATCCAGTCTTTGCCCAGGAGGTTTGGAATGTTAGACTTGATCTCGCAACCGATGGGTTCAACCCTTTCGATCAGTCTACCATGCCTTACTCCTGTTGGCCTGTTATTATTGTCCCGTACAACCTTTCACCAGGCATGTGTGTGAAGAAGCCGTACATGTTCTTGTCGTTGCTTACTTCGGGGCCGAAGAGTCCCGGCAAGGACATAGATGTGTATTTAAGGCCGTTGATTGACGAGTTAAAACAGTTATGAAATCATGGAGTTGAAACATATAATGTATCCCTTAAACAGAATTTTCAGATGAGGGCTGCTTTGATGTGGACTATACATGATTTCCCCGCATTGGGAATAACGTGTGGCTGGAGCACACATGGGACGCTAGCATGCCCTGCTTGTATGGGTGTGAACCCCGGTCATACGTGATATCCAATGTGGGGGATATGTCTTCATCTCTGTCATTGGGGACCCTCGGGCAGCATCTTCTTCGCCCGGTCCCGTGTGTCGTTGAGTCATCGGCGGTAATTATTTTCGATGTAAGCAAAGAAGGCATGCCGCCCCAGCGCCTGCTGATCAGGCGAGTCAAACGTGAACCCCTCCTGCAAGGCATTCAATAACACAAATTAATTTAAATACTAAATTCTAATTAAATAAATACTATCGCAGAAAAAAAATACTTCAACGTACCAGCCACTCCTCCCATAGGGACTCCCTCGCAGCGGCATCCCAGTCCTTCCAGTACAGGCGTG
Organism: Escallonia rubra; assembly: GCA_033065855.1. Taxonomy (NCBI): domain Eukaryota; kingdom Viridiplantae; phylum Streptophyta; class Magnoliopsida; order Escalloniales; family Escalloniaceae; genus Escallonia; species Escallonia rubra. The sequence goes on from JAVXUO010001276.1 coordinate 44,616, forward strand.
GCTCGAAGAATCGGCCCTTCACAAGAACGCCGATCTTCGTCCTCGCCTGATTCTCCAGGATCCTGCCAACGAAGTAAATAAATAAATTAATACAGTTCAAATATAAATTAACACCCCAAAATTTTAAATATAAGGCATGATGTGATTTTTTTTTACTTACAGGCCCTCCTGGGTGAGCGTAACTCTATGTTTACACTGGGGGTCGATGCGTACCCCGCATGTCGAGCCACGGCCTCATCGAGATCCTACAAAACAAAGACATTAATACAGTTCAAATATACTTTAAATATAAGGCTAGCGAAAATGTATTAAACACCGTTATCAACTATACCTGAGGTAGAACCCACGGAAGAAAGAGAATCAACGCGCGTGTGGGATGAATCTGTGTCGGGCTGGGGCGACGACTGGGGCTGGAGCTCCGTCTGCTGTACGCGAGCACTCGTGACTCGTCATCAGTGGGCAATGATGAGGTGGGACCCACCGGGGAGGAAGCAGCTCTGCGTCCAGCTCGACCACGAATAGCCCTATCCTATCCATATCTGACTTCGTATAGATAAATTGCAAAGACATTAACACATTAAAAATAATAATTTGGCAGAAATCATCATCGACACTATATATATATATGAACGGAGGTGCAAAAACACATCAATATGAAACAAGTTCTAAAATGTTACTACATTTTTTCCGTGATGTTACAACAATACAAGTCAATCATTTTCAGTTTGGGAATCACCATCATCTTCATCACTAGACTCATCATCCTCTTCTTCATGGGACTCGTCATCCTCTTCATCTTCTAATTCATCATCTTCATCAGTAGACTCAGTCACATCATCTCCAACATTTTCCACATCTTCCGCGTCATCATCTACGACTTCTTCTCTTACATGAAATGTTGTTCGAAGAGGAAGATCGTCCTCCTCGTTGTTGACCTCGACATGTAACAAGACAGGTGGTCGGTCGGCTTGAAAGGTGTCTAGCTCACTGTCATATGTCACGTGTAATTTCTTGGACTTGATAACTGTATACCAATGAGATTTGGGATTGGCGACGTCCTCCGCGTAAAAGACTTGTGCATCTTGACTAGCAAACACAAATGGCTCGTCTGATGCAAGTCTTGACTTGACATTGACATCTACAATCCCTTGAGAGCTAACATGGATTCCTGTACTGCATGTGACGTCGAACCACGTACACTTGAACATTACAAGGCAGTTTTGGGAACCCAGATATGTTAGCTCAACAATCTCATCTAGCTCTCCGTAAAAGTCCATGCAATTCTCGGCATAACAGTAGTCGTTGACCAAGACTCCACTGTTTTGGGTTTGTTTTGTTCGGTCATCATCTTTTACGTTAAACCTAAACCCGTTGATGATATAGCCTCCATGACAGGATGCTTGTTTGTTAGGGCCTTGAGTTAGTAATTTCAAGCAGGAGGCCACTGGTCTATCTATTGACTGAACCTATTGTAGATGACGGTAAAAATTAGCAATAGAACTGTATATAACTTATAATATAATTTCGTTAAAGACTTACACACCTTCTGAACCACTGTATAAATTGTGATTTTCGATGAGATTCAAGTCCAGCAGGATCAGTGATTAAAGATTCTACATCGAACTCACTGCAAACCAATATAGTTGACTCGCTTATCACCCACTTTCAATTATGTACAACAATGTAAGTGAATTAAGATATTAACTTACTCAACGAATGCCGAAACTTCATCGCAATTTAGAAGGGCATATATTGTTGTAGCACTGTACTCTTTATCCGTTAGCCATCGAGTATATGTTCGACAGAATGGACTACCTGACTGCTTGAATATTGACAATTGCCCTTCCAAATATGGGCTTGATCCGGGGTCATTTCTGCTTAGTTGATTTAACCTTGTATCAACGTTAGGCCCAAAATATTGACTGCAAAAGTTTACAAGCTTTTTCATTACGTAAGCCTCCGCAATTGAGCCCTCAACCTGAGCCTTATTGCGGACTTTTTTCTTTAAATGGAACATGAACCTAGAAGTTTAATGAATCGAGTTAGGTGGAATATCAATGATAACATGTGTCGCATTAAGTGTAAACAAACAACTGTAACAATTTAAAGATTACCTCTCGAAGGGATACATCCATCGATATTACACGGGTCCACCCATCTTAGCTTCATATGCCAAGTGAACAAGCAGATGCTCCATTGAATCAAAGAACGAAGGTGGGAAGATTTTCTCCAGCTTGTAAATCGTCACCACAATGTTCTTCTTAAGCACTTCCATGTCACTCACCTCGATCATAGCAGAACATATATCACGAAAGAAATGAGATAATTCAGTCAAAGTCTCGCAAACAACCTGTGGCAACAGTCCCCGAAAGGCAATAGGAATGAATCTCTCCATGAATACGTGGCAGTCGTGACTTTTTATCCCTTGAAACTTGCATTCCGATACATTGCAACAACGAGATATGTTGGACGCAAACCCATCCGGAAGCTTCAAATTCTTAACCCATTGACAGACCTTCTCCACTTGTTTCTTGTCAAGACATTAAGGTGCTTTCGGAAGTATCGTCCTCTCGCTGACTGTCTGAGGATGCAATTCACGGCGTACACCCAACTGTTGTAGATCCCTTCTCGCTTTAAGGTGATCGTTCGATTTCCCTTTGACATTCATCACTGTGTTGAACACATTATCAAAAAATTTCTTCTCAATATGCATCACATCCATGTTATTTCGGATAACAAGCGTCTTCCAGTAGGCTAATTCCCAAAATATACAAAATTTTCTACAGTTGTGCTCTTTCCCGTACCCTGGAATCTTCTGATCTAGCACACCATTATCGTGTGGTATGTCAGTATCAAGTGTCTCCAGGTGTGAGAGCACTTCTTCACCAGATGGGTAGTCCAGTGTGACAACCTCACGCTCGATTGTCCCGTCAAATTTATCCTTCTGCCTAAGAAACTAATGGCCTGGTGGCAAAAGCTTACGGTGACATCCGAACCACGAGGGCTTTCCCCCAGGAGATGATAGATCGGTGGGCTGCGGATCCAGGCTGGGACGCCAAGAGTAAGAGCGGGGCCGAGAACAGACAGAACAGAGATTCGACGCACACAGGGGGGTCAGTGGCACGCGACATCGTTCGACACATGAATGCGGTCCAGAACCCGGATCTGGAGGAGGATGAGGTCATAGCTCTGATGTATAATCAGACGCACTTGTGGAAGAAGGACAAGGACGAGGCGCACCGGGTGAGCAACCATGTTTCAGATATTGCCTGGCGGATCGATGTAAGTCAATTTGTTTAAGTTGTTTATTTTTTTCTTTCTATCCTCAATGTATGTTGTGTTAATTAATGCCCTAACATATCTTTAAATCATTGTTTTTGCAGGCCTCGTATGAACAACTTAGGGGGTCCGAGCAGCAGTCCGAACAACCATTAGCGTCCACTAGTACGGGTGCGAGTACTGGGGCGTTGAAGCGATGGTTGGATACACCGGAGGTCGTCAATTGGCCGAAAAGCAGCATACGCGGCCTGCCTAGCACGACTGCTCGTGCCGCGATAGGAGCGTCCCCACCCCCCACTGCCCCTCCACAGACACCGGCGCCTCGGCGTCTGTTAGACGATGAGGAGATCCAGCGCATTGCTATGGTGGTGTTGAGGATGGACAGGGAGCAGGATCAACATGGCACTGCTGCTGGACATGCAGAGCCGGCCCCGGATCAGCAGGATCCAGATCCGGGACTCGGCAACCCCTGATGAGCCTCTTCTCGTGCCCGGTCCCAGCTTGTCCCCCCTGCCCGGCTTGTACTCTTCCCCCCTCCCCTAACCGGCTGTATCCGGTTCCCGGCTTGTACATTACGAGTTTTTTTTATAATAAACATTTTTTAAAGTTGATTATATATAGTTGTTTGTGTCTTGAGAATTGTGCGTTGTTGTTGAGGATTGAATTTTTTCTTACAGGTTTGGGCATTGGAAAAATAAAAATATATTTAAAAAACAAATAGACTTTTAGCGACGGATTAATTCCGTCGCTAAAAGTGTACTTAATTCTAGATTTTTAAAAAACTCATTTAGCGACGGAATATTCCGTTTCTAAAAATTATATTCCGTCGCTAAAATATTTAAACTTTACAAAAAAGAAAATAAATTAAAATACGTAAAATAAAATTAGCGATGGAAATTCCGTCGCTAATTTATAAAAAAATCCGTCACAAAAAGTCTAATATTAGACAACGGATTGTAAAATTCCGTCGCAAAACTTTTAGTTACGGGCTTTTATACGAGGGACTTTTAGCGACCGTATTTCTGTTGCTAAAAGTTGTAGCGACAGATTTTCCCGTCGCTAAAAGCCTTATTTCTTGCAGTGGATAGCCCCCCAACGCACCACTACACAACCCACAACACCATGCCAATAGCCCCTTACACGGCTGCCCACACGACAGCCTTTTCTTCTCTTTTTCCACCTTTGCACGCAAACAAAAATCACAACAGCAGCATCCCCTCTTGCTTTTGTTTCCCCCTTCCCTTTAATCCCTTTCACGCACACAAACACCCATACGCACTGCTGTAACAGTCCTCACACGGCTGTCCTCGGCGGTCCCCTTTTTCCCTATGCCTTTACATGCACAACCCGCTATCATCCACTTCACAAACAACACGGCACCCCTACCGCACAATCACCTACATCACGGTTGCCCTATGGCAGCCCATATTCACTCATTAACCCCCTCATAAAAACACCAACAATAACCACTGAATTTACATACCAAAGCATCTCTAAAACATTCAAATCATGGCTCAAATTAAAGAGAAGGCCTAGGAATTTTTTTACCTTGAGTATCCATTGGCCTAGCTTGGCGTTTCCCCTCCCTTCTCTCCATTTTCCACATGAAACAAGGGCTGACAGATTGCTAGGACGGCTGCCCTCTCAAGGCTCTCTTTACATATGGTTGCCATTGATTGAAAGACTTCTAAAATCCCCCTTCACGCTTAGCTACTGTTCTCATTTCACCCAAACTCTCTTAGAAGACCATACTTAATTTTAGATTAAGGTTTAAAACAAAGTTTTTGTCGACTAAATAAAATTTTGGGCATTCCAGTCTCCCCACCTCATCAATTTGTAACTTAAAAGCATTATAAACTGTCACTAAATGTCACAATCAGTACCACTTGCAATAATCGTCGCTAAAGACCCTAATTAATGTATATTACCACAACTGCCACTAAAAAAATAACTAAAATTCTAAGTTTCACAGTAACCCGTATTTGAGGTGCGGGGTATTACAACAAAAGCAGGGGAAAACACAATTATCCATAAAGATAGCTAAATGCATGACCTAAATGGGCAAAGAAATCCCTTTGAAAGTTGTTCGAATTCTCTATTTGAACAATCTGCTTGGGCTCTGCCTACCTAAGGCCAATCATTTTGGACGTTCTCTACTCGGATTAGTTTGTTTGAGTAGAAAGAAGACATTCTTAATATTCTGCTCGGGCAGAGTGCTCGGATAACATTCTGCTTAGGCAGATGGCTTTGCCTCATTTGTGATTCATCTGAGCACAAAAGGGATAAAATTGAGATGAGACTCTGCTCGGGAAGAGTGCTTGGACAACATTCTGCTCGGGCAGATGTCTTTGTCCCCCTTGTGCTTCATTCAAGCACAAAGAGGATAAAATTAAGACTCTGTTCTGGCAGAGTGCTCGGACAACATTCTGCTCGGGCAGATGCCTTTGCCCCCTTTATTCTTCATCGGGCAGAGTGTCGGACGACATTCTGTTCCGGCAGATGCCTTTGTCGCTTCTATGCTTCGTCTGAGCACAAAGGGGATAAAATCGAGCATTTGCTCGGGTAGAGTGCTCGGACGACATTCTGCTTAGGCAGATGCCTTTACCCTTTTTGTGCTTTGTCTAAGCACAAAAGGGATAAAATTGAGACCTTGCTCGGGCAGATGCCTTTGGCCCCTTTGTGCGTCATCTGAGCACAAAGGGGATGAAATTGAGACTCTTTTCGAACGACATTCAGCTCGGACATATGCCTTTGCCCCCTTTGTGCTTCGTCTGAGTACAGAGGAATGAAATTGAGACTTTGCTCGAGTAGAGTGCTCAGACGACATTCTGCTAGGGCAAATGCCTTTGCCCCATTTTGTGCTTCGTCCGAACACAAAGAGGATAAAATTGAGACTATGCTCGTGCAGATGCCTTTCCCCCTTTGTGCTTCGTCAGAGCATAAAAGGAGATGAAATTGAGACTCTGCTTGGGCAAAGTGCTCAGATGGCATTCTGCTCGGGCAGATGCCTTTGCCTTTGGGGGCTTCCAAGGTTCACACGTGTCACCCATTTCCAATGCAATAAAATTATCTTGGTTGGAAATTTGAATTTCCATGACTTAAGATTGAGACACGTAAGAAGAAGATGAACCGTTATGCCTTTTAAGGAGCGGTTACTAAGCAACCCTCTATAAAAGAGAGACTTTTTCACTTCTTACTTCGCTCAAAAGTTCAAGTGTTTTGCTCTGCATCAAGTAAGTTATTCTTCCATCTCCTTTTAGTTCGGCATTTTCATTTTAATATCTTCAAGTCTTGGGAGTTGAAAGTATGTCCCAGTCGTCTAATAGTGTAAGCTCTTCCGAAGAAGTCATCACTGGGTGAGCTCTAACATCTCAAAGTGAGGCTGGCCCTTTAACCCATAATCTTCTCAACCTTTACCCCTTAAAAATGAGTTAGGCGAGGTGAAAAACAAGGCCAAGGATAAGGAGAACCCTTAGCCTTGGTTCATTACCGATGATAAAGAAAAAATATGACCAAGGAGGAGCTGGAATCGCTTCTCAAAGAGTATCCTTTACCAGGATAATAGATTGCTCGAGTCCCAAAGTTGCAAGAGCGTGCCAACTACGGGACTGATTGGGAGACATGTATCTATGAGGAGTAATTGAGATCAGGCTACAGTCTTCCTTTGCACCCGTTTGCCCTCAAGATGTTTGACCATTATAAAATGGTGCCTGGCCAGCTCGTACCAAATGGCTGAAGGAAGTTGGCAGGCCTCATCTACTTGGTCGAGACTTTGGGTTAAAGGCAGATCCCGTGGACTTCATGAAAGTCCTCTTCGCGCGCTTCTTTGTTAAGGTGTGGCAAGAAACCTTGGGTGGTATTATATCCATAGTAGGCAACGGCTTCCTAGGGTGGCCCCAAGTCCAACAAGGGCTGGCATTCTAGATACTTCTTCGTTAGTCTCCAAGGCAAACAACCTTTTGGATTCGACAAGAAGTAGAATGCCTACTACATGAAGCTTGAGAATAAAGACAAGCGTGTTCCTGACACCTTGACGAAGTACATAGTTGATCACATCATGTTGAAAGGGGGTCTTTCCATTGATGAACCTCTCACGGAGGCAGATCTTGAGTAAGGGAAGATAATTCCTCGCAAGCCCATACTAGAGGGTCTTCAAGTTAACCTTCCACCCCACACTTCTACTAGCGCCTTTTCCACTAGGACTACACCTTTTAGGTAGATATAATGCATGCTTTTTGTCTATATCTTGTGCATTTTCCTAACTCTTCCACTGTTATTCTGATAACTTTGCTCTTCTTGGGCAGAAATGGCCAGCGACAGTGAAAAAGCACAAAAGAATGGCTTTCTAGGCGCCCTTCAAAAGGCGAAAAGAAAGAGGAAAGAGAAACAACCCTCCATCACTACTCCTAAAAGGGCCAAAGTTAGCCTCCTTGAACTGTCTCCCCAAGTTATTGAAGGGGTTTTATCGAGGATGATCCTATCTTTTGGCCTAGGTGGATTATCAAGCAATGTGACATGGGAATGTTGAACAACCACGTTTTCGAGCAGCACCTCGTGCACGGTGTCCTTCCCAAAGACATGGATATTTTTATGAACTAGACGCACGAGTCTTTTGCATGCTTTTTTACCCAAGCTGTGTACTCGGTAAGGGCTCGATTGACTTCCCTTACTTTATAACTTTAATGTTCTTCTACTCATAGTTGGTTTTCATCTTTGTCATTCAGATGTACTGTTGTGACGCATAGATGCTATCTCGCTTTGAGATGGCTAGGGTGGTGGCCGCCCAGGAGTTCAAGAAAAGAGAGATGCCCTTGCCAAAGTTGAAGAGGCCGCTAAACATTCGCAAGAGTTGGCGAAGAGAGAATTAGATCTTCTTACCCAAGTTAGCAACCTTGAGAAGAGAATATAAAGGTCGAAGATGAGGGAAGCTAAGGCTAGAGAGAAAGGCATCCAAGACTACTTTAATGGAAACGATAAGGATGAGTGGCTAAAGAAGAGCACTGAAGATGGCCTAGAGATCTATGATTTGGGCTTCCAAAAGGCCAAGGAAATGTTTGCCCAGCAGTTTCCTGATATAGCCTTGGACGATTTCGTAGTGCCCACCTTCGGATCCCCATATAGAGAGACCATCATGCCTTCATGTTACCTCTCACGCTGAGAAGGATGACCAGCCTGGCTGCCCTTGAACCTTAGAGTAAACATTACATTTCTCTGTACTCTAGGCTCGTTTTGAAATTTTATTAAGTACTTATGTAAGAACCTTGTTAAATTTTATCACCACTCTTTTGGAGGGTGTTGATCTATGCTATCGCGTGTTTATCATCTTGTGCCATCCACATCTCATAGCATTTTATTTACTTTGACGCGAACTTTTATTGTCAGTTAAGAGCTGGCAAAGAAGTCTCGCACTCTTGCTTGGCCAGGTTTTGAAGTAGAAAAGTGTGGTGGGGTGACAAAGTCCCACAAAAGACTTTGCTGTTTCGCGGGTTAGAATTATAGCTAAACCGTACTTGGGTACTATCTTAGTGCCTCCAGTGCTTAGCTCCACCCGATCACTCAGAAGATGAAGTTTACTCTCTGATCAAGCAGAGTACTAGGTAAATCTTCTACTCGGGCATAGGCTTTATCTTCCTTGTGCTCCATCTGACCACAAAAGAGATGGAGTTTGCTCGCCGCTCGAGCAGAGAGCTCGGTCAGCCTTTTGTTCGGGCAGGGGCTTTACACTCTTGAGAGCTTAAGATCTTTCAAAAGAAGATGTTTGTCGGGCAACTCTGCTTGAGCAAGAGTGCACAACCACTGTAACAATACAACCAGGTTCAGAAAAATGACTTTATTGCTTGTGCACAAAATTAAAAGTACATAGGGGATTGATGCCAATCCATTTATTTGTCTAACTATCTAAAGACGTAGTCTAGAAAGTTGACAAAAATCCTAAACTTTACTATGGGGTTGACAAGGTCTGAGCCCCTTGCCCCCTCGAAAGAAGTATCTTGCCTTGGGGCAAGATGCTACTGGTAGTAGTGATGAAGGTTCTCGACATTCCAAGAGCGAGGGATCGCATTCCCAAAGAGTGTCTCCAATGCATAAGTGCCTGGCTTTAGTACCTTTGAGGCACAATAAAGACCTTCGCAGTTTGGAGACAATTTCCCGTGGCTGTCTTTGGATCAAACACTTGTAATACAGAGAACTAAGTCCCCAACTTGAAGAAGTTTTGAGCAAATTTTTGATTGTATTAGAGAGTGACTCATTGTTTTATAACAAGGGAATGTTCATGGGCTTGAGCCCGAACTTCATCCATAAGGTCAATATTTCCACAGAGACCAGTTTCGTTGTCTTCTATGTTGAAATGAAAAGTCCGTATTATTGGGAGCCCGACTTCAACTGGTAACATCGCTTCTGTTCCAAAGCAAAGGAAGAAAGGTGTTTCCCCCGTAACTAAATGCGAAGTGGTGCAATAAGCCCATGATACTTTGGGGAATTCATCGACCCACGCCCCCTTGGAATCATCTAAGTTATTTTTAGGCCTTGCAAGATACCTCAATTCATGTTCGCAGTTTGGCCATTTGATTGGGGATAGGTCACAAAAGTGAAGCATAGGTCGATCGAAAGATTCTCAGAAAATGCTCGGAAATTGGTGTTGTCAAACTGCTTCATGTTATCAACAATAAAGGCTTTTGATACTCTAAAGCGAAAGATGACATTCTTCCAAAAAAATCTTCGCACTTAACCGATGTGATAGTTACCAGTGCTTTTGCCTCAGTTCACTTTGTGAAGTAGTTGATGACAACCATCACGAATCATCGTTGTCCGGATGCCATTGAAAACGGTCCCAATATGTCTGTTCCACACATAGCAAATGGAATTGGAGAGACTATCGAGCTGAGCGGGGCAACTGATGTGTGTGAAACAAGAGCAAACTTCTAGCATTTATCGCACTTTTGTGTGGATATGATCGTATCCTTCGGCATCCCTGGCCAATAATATCCTTGCCTTAGTAATTTTTGAGCCAAATTCCTTCCGTCAAGGTGCTGCCTACATATTCCCTCTTGCACTTTTGTAAAGCGTATAGGGACTTTGTCAATCGTAGACATTTGAGATAGGCAAGGCTGAAAGACTTCTTGTAAAGGACCCCTTATACTAAGGCATATCTAGCAACTTTGGCACGGAGGTTACGTGCTTCATTTATTTCGATGGGTAATCCTCATATTGAGAGATACATGATGATGAGATACATCCAACTTTGATCCACCACTTTGTCATCAACCTTAGGGTTAATGCTTCGCTCCTTGAGGAGCTCAATGTAGATGCTACATGGGAATTCTGAGACTTCTGTTGAAGCAAGCCTTGATAATGCATCTGCCTATGTGATTTGATCTCGGGAAATTTGGCATATAGTGACGTTCTTGAACTTTGATGCCAAAGTCTTAACTAGCTAGAGGTATTGGATCATTCTTTCATCCCTGGCCTTGTACTCCCCCAAAACGTCGTTGACCACCAACTGGGAGTCATTGTATACAGACAATGAATCCACCTTCAAGGCATGAGCTAACCTTATTCATGCGAGAAGAGCTTCATATTCTGCTTTATTGTTTGATGCCTGAAAATCAATATGGAGTTCATACTCAATCACAAATTATCCGTTCTAACTAGGATGAGACCTGCGTTGCCGCTACCGAGTGATGAAGAGCCATCTATGTAAAATACCCAATGATCTTGGGATTCAGAGATGATCAACTGCAAAGGGTCTTCAGGCACCGTACACTCAACAATGAAATTTGCAAAGGCATGAGCCTTGATCGCAGTGCGCGGTCTATAGTGGATATCAAGCTTCCCTAGCTCCACCGACTAGTTCATCAATCTTTCTAATGCTTCGGGGTTTTATAAGATCTTCCTTAGAGGCTGGTCTGTTAATACCACGATTGTGTGAGACTAAAAGTATGGCGAAGGTGTCTTGCTAACATAATGAGGTCTAAAGCCATCTTATCGATCTTTGGGTACCTTGTCTCTACGTCTTGCAAGACCTTGCTTACATAATAGATTGACTTCTAAAAGTTATTCTCCTTCCTGACTAGAACGACACTAACTGCAACTTCATTAACATAGAGGTAAATGAACATATCCTTTCCGCAGAATGGTTTGAAAATGAGAGGGGAAGAGGCCAAATATTCTTTGAACTCATTAAAATATTTTTGGCAGTCTTCTGTCCAAGCGAAGTCTTTCGCTCTCCCTATGGTTTTGAAAAAAATAAGCATCATTTGGCTGACCTAGACATGAACCTTCCTAAAGCCATGAATCGACCTGTCAACTATCAAACTTGCTTGATAATCTTGGGTGGTGTCATGGCCTGGATAGCATGTATCTTTTATAGGTTAGCATCGATGCCGCGCTGAGAGACCATGAAGCCAAGGAATTTTCCTGATGCAACTCCGAACGCACATTTGAGTGGGTTCAACTTCATGTTGTATCGCCTAAGGGTGTTGAAACTTTCCTTGAGATCCTCGACATGGAGGTTGGCCTTGACACTCTTTACTAGCATATCATCTACATAGACCTCCATATTTTTGCCAATCAAGTCATGCAAGATCACGTTCACTAGACGTTGATATGTAGCTCCGACATTCTTAAGCCCAAAGGGCATCACCTTGCATCAATATAACCCTCGCTTCGTGATGAATGAAGTCTTGGGAACATCATCTTTGTGCATCATGATTTGGTTATAGCTAAAGCAGGCGTCCATGAAACTGAGCTGCTCGTGCCCTGAAGTAGCGTCGATAAGGATATCAATCCTTGGGAGTGAATATCTGTCCTTCGAACAACGTTTGTTGAGATCCATGAAGTCAATGTATATTTGCCATCTGCCACTTGATTTTGGAACCATGACGACATTGGCGATCTGGTCTGGATAATGGATCTCTTTAATGAACCCAGGGGCCAGTAGCTTATCAACTTCTTCCTCAATCTTCTCATGTTTCTTGGGCGCGAATGTATGCTTCTTTTGCTTGACAGGCTTCTTCAACGGATCAACATTGACTCAGTGTGTGATCACTCCAGGATCAATTCTAGGCATGTCTGTCGCGGTCCACGTGAAAATGTCCGCGTAAGTTCATATAAGGTCAATAAGCTTGAGCTTAAGTTCCTTCTTAAGGGTCGAACTTACTCGAACGATCTTTTTTTTGAATCCAAGATAGACCTCAATGTTTATGAGATCCTCAACTGGTTCGCATCTTTGCGCCTTAGTCTCATCTTTGAGGTCTTCAATGATGAGAGCCTCCATATTCTTCGCCCGACATGACACTATGTAGCATTGTCGGGCCACTGTTTGGTCGCCTTGACTTCTCCAACTCTATGATCCGTGGAGAATTTCATCTTGAGATGATATGTAGATACTATCGCTTTCAATTATTTTAAGTGGACCATCCAAGTATGGCATTGTAGGCTAATGGGACACGCACCACCACAAAATCTAGCATTAGATTGGCTTAAGCCCGAAGCGATCCTATCGCGATGGGGAGTGCGTGACACCTTCAACTGTGACCGGATGATTGGAAAATCCATAGAGTGGTGTATCCATCTTACGAAAATGATATGTCGAGATGTTCATCTTTTCGAAAGCTTCATAGAACAGGACTTCAGCTGAACTCCCTCTGTCAATTAAGATGCACTTCACATAAAACTCATATACTCTGAGGGTGACGACTAATGGATCATCATGGGGGGTCTTCACGTCTCCTAGATCATCATCCGAAAAGAATATTGCAGGCGTGGGCAAAGTCTTCTGTTTCTTGCTCAGGGGTTGGCTAGTTATGCAAACTTCTCTTGCATATGCCTTGTGAGCCTGTCCGGACGAGCCTCCTGCTACAATCCCCCCATATATGGTATTGATCGTGCCCGCATTCTCTTCTTTTTCTTCTCTTTCCTTGGCGACTGGGGTCGCTTCTCTTCGGCCTTCTTTACGCGCCATATACTTCTTCAAGTGTCCGTGCGTAATCAGGGCTTCGATTGCTCGCTTGAGCGATTCACAATTGTCAATCGTATGGCCGCGATTATTTTGAAAACGACACCATAGGTTTTTCTCTCTTTTACTTGGTTGGGATCTCATCTTCTCTGGCCAATTGAGGGGCTCCTTGTCTTTGATCTCATGCAATATCTGGGACGGCTTAACATTGAGCAGAGTCAAGTTCTTCAGGTCGAACATTTGAGCTTCTTTCGGTTCTCTGGACTTTCTTCGCGGAGCCACTTTCTTTGCTCTTCTCGGCTTCCATTTCATCTCCCCATATGAGCCTCCAGGTACTCTTCTGCTTGGATGTATCTGTTAGCTTTTTCTAGAAGAGCACTCATATTCCTTTGAGGACTCTTGTTGACGGAGAATGTAAACTTGGACGTCGGTCAAAGGCCTCGAAGGAAAGCGGTGTACTTGACCGACTTATCAAGATTGTCCACCTTTAAGTTTGCCGCATTGAACCATCCAAGATAATGAGCTAGGGACTCATTCTTCTCCTTCACTACATTGAGCAAGCTCACCGAGTTCTTCCTTTTTGAGCGACTGCTCACAAAGTATTTTTGGAAGAGATCTGAGAGTTGGGCAAGAGAATGGATGGATCTCCGTTCCAGAGACTTGAACCATGCATGTGCGGCCTTTCGTACAGTAGTGGGAAAGGCTCTACACATGACAACATCTGATACTTGGAGAAGCAACATGTTCGTCTCAAAACTGATAGACGTGTTCTCTGGGATCACCACTTCCATTGTAAAGATCACATTGAGGCATTCAGAAGTTGGGCGGTAACTTTGCTCTCTCTAATAATGGATGTCCAGAATCTTCCTTCCGGGGAGACTGTCCTTGGGGACGAGGCCTGTAGGTAACCTCTGCGGAGGCTCGTTCTTGGTAATGGTTCTTTAGTGTTGTGTGGCGGCGAGGTAGTCTTCGAGGGCATTCATGCTCAGTAATCTTCTCAGGGGAGGAGTCTATGCTATCTTCGACCAACGGGTCTCGACAGTAGCATGATCCATTCCTCGTGATATATTATCCGCTCCTTTCTTTAGGTTGACAGGTCGGATCAGCTTCCGACCTATACTTACTGTTATAACTCGACCTTGAGGTGAGTCAGAGATGAAGGTTATTAGGATCAAGATGAGGCCGATTAGTGCAAGCAGAGACCACCGCTACGTCAAGAACATGTTGCTGAGTGTTTACGACATCCTTCAATTCATGAATTTCTTTTGTAAGATCTGCGTGAGGTGTCTTGAACAATCTACGGTTGAGGCAGTGACGAAGGTCACCATTCTTCAGGGTTAGGGCTGGTGAATGATCTCTTCGGGATCCATTGCCTGGCTCAAGAGTAGCAGAGGCTACGTTTACATTAGTGTCTTCATTAGAACAACCCGACGATGAGGAGGATTTGATATTTGATCGTGAGATCAATTTGGTAGACAAAAGTTATTTGACCGTGATTGATGGTCTCAGTCAGAGCAACGAACTGGAGAGTTTCTAAATGGTGACATATTGACCATGTTCCCTGTCGTGGTCCTATGGATGGCGCCAATCTGTTGCTACTACAAACTTGATCGGGAACCATAACTAGAGAATAGAACTGCAAGACTGAACACTGAGTGACCACTGGGAGGGGTTCCGGTGGAGAAACTCTCCGATGCTTAAGTCAGAGTGCAGCTAACAGGGTAGAACTTTGAAAAAGCAATAAGGCACAAGGTGCATGTGTGTGAAGTTGTCTATGTACCTGGGGGGGGGGGGGGTAGCCTATTTTACATAGCTTAGAAGACTCCTGATAGGTTTGTGAGTCTTGACGGCTGGGCTTTGGGCTATATCAATTAGGATGGCGTTAGGATCCTTGGGGATCACGTCACAACCCTTTCTTGATTATGTTAGAATCTTTTTAGGATACTGGTTCTACCAATATGTTAACCTTTAAATCTGGGATTGACTGGGCTAACCATGAATCAACCTTGCCACGTGTTGTACGCTGATTGGGTGTGTACTTTTAGCGATATCACTAGTCTTACCATGTACTCTTTTGTAAAACTACTTTTTCCAACATAACTCTCATCAAGCACCAAATGATGGCTTCACTTTGTAGAAGGGCTTAACCTCTTAGCATGCACATATGACTGTTACATGAGTAAAAAAAAAATGATACAAACACTTTTGCCAAACATCCATAAGAGTCTTCAAATTCTTTGTTA
Organism: Escallonia rubra; assembly: GCA_033065855.1. Lineage (NCBI taxonomy): Eukaryota > Viridiplantae > Streptophyta > Magnoliopsida > Escalloniales > Escalloniaceae > Escallonia > Escallonia rubra. Next base: position 60,093 of record JAVXUO010001276.1, read on the forward strand.
ACCAACGATGTATATGGAGAACCTTAGAAAGACGTTCAAGCAAACCATAGATCAGTTGAAACACACTCTACGAGCCCTTAAAACTTTACTAATCCTTTCTATGGCACTAAAGGATCCAAAGCATCCATTTATGGAAACAATTTGACTTGACATTCTCCATCAATGACGAAGAAAGTACCACAGAGAACTGCCCACCTAAAACTTAACTATCTTGTACACAGTCTCTGTGAGATATAACAAAAATTAGGTACCAGTGCTAACATTAAATCTTACCTTTCTTACACATATTCCCTATCATCGTATAAAGTCAACATAATCTTCAATCTAGCTCTGATACCATCTGTAACCCCCCATATTTCGTTACGTTAATAATAGATAATTAAGGCAGAAAACCTGAACAATATCCAAAATTCTCCAACTGGGTACTTAGAGCATCTAACAATAAATGTCCAAGAACATTAATAAATGTCACACCGACTTAAATTAGTTACATGTCCTAAGTTACTCCTACACGGAGTTCTAAAAGAACATTCTAAATCAAAGGAGTTCTCTCATATTATTAATGCTTAAATAGTCATACCAACTCTGAAATTAAACTACTAGCTCTCTGTTACATAGCTAGTCCAGTAATCAAGTTCCCTCTACTGATCACCTGAAACGAAAGCAATAAGGGAGTAGGCCAAATGCCCAGTAAAGCTGCTCACCGGACAAACCAAAAGGGAAACAAAAATATATGAGAAAATGAAGTTACAGACGTACAGAATTCTAACATAATAGAAACGAGACAGAATTACAAAACTAAAATATGTTTTCGTACATGGACAGACACTAGAGGAGCCATTCAAAAGTAAGGTCACACATGCCATCACTAACATGTGAGACAAGGTTCAGAATATAAGATCGCGATCTCTAACTCATCCACTGAGCTAGCCCGCGTTCCAATTCACGTGGGTAAGTCAGAAATAGAAGCATTACATACACTATGAAATGGCTCACAAGATTTCCTACCCTTGCATTCAATAAAGTAGGCAAGACGCTAACCAGTTTCCTGGACGATGTAAGATATGGATCATATACACCTCGTAGCCTATGGCTCAAAATTAGTGTCCCCATACTTACAAAACAATTTAAGTGGAGTATTCAAATGTTTTTTTTTCAACTTACTCAAAAGTATACTAATGTTGAAAAGAATAGAATCACGGATTTAATGGAAGTTGAATCAGCCAAATCGGAGTTTATGTGAACAAATTATAATTTAGATAAAGACACAATACAACTGGATGTGAAATTGGGGTTACACATCAATTAGAATGCTCATGTATACAAATTTTCTCATTGAGCTTTTGAGTAGATGACTAAGAATCAAACTTAAGGAAATGAAAGAGTCGACATGATAAAGCATGCATGATGCATAAATGTGAATAACAAATCATGCATGAAATGTAAGGAGAAAAGGCACAAACTCTTAGGAGAGGCATAACACTCATTCAACCTAGATGACATATCACATAAGGCTTTCAACTTGCATGCAGCATGAGGAACGTTGTATGAAGTGATAAAGGCTTCCAATTCAAAATAAAGAATAGATGGTCAACACGGTGGGTTTGTATGCAAAGGACCTCAGGCAGTCCTAACATCAGAATAGTGGACACATGATCTTTAACATCCAATTAACCAAATACTAATATGCTAACCAAACTGATTTCGGCGAGCAGAAAAAACGAAGGAAGATTTTACCTGCAAAACTGAATCTTTTGTTCGATTCAGAAGGAGAGCTTTGTAAAGTGAAATACAACGAACCATCAAAGTTTCAAAGCAAGGAAATTTAACCTTGAAATAGTTTATCGATTTTAATGGAGATTAGAATTTTGAAAATTCTTACAAACATCGGATTGATTGGTACTCCGCTGATTCAAATTTTGAAAACAACAAACCCTTACCTCTAATTGCACAATTAATTTCAAAGCCTTGCACAATTAATTTCAAAGCCTTGATCTTCCTAACCTGTTTTTAATTTTTATAAAAGCCTTAAAAATAAATGTACTCAAAAGTTTTGATTAGTGTTCCAACAATCACAATAAACAAGTATAGGATTCTAACCAAAACTCTCGATTTCAAGATCAAAATAAAATCTTACCTCAAAGCAATAACCAAAATTCCAAGAGATCTCTTCCTATAGGTTGTTTGAAGGCTCCTGAAAAGTCTGTAGTGCTCCTTGTGCAAACCAACATATTGTAAAATGGATAATTGCAAAAAACACCCTTGTGGTTTGGGGGTTTTGCAAAAAGCCACATCGAATTACATAAGTTACAAAGCCCCCCATATAGTGCTTGTTTTGTTGCAACTGTTAGAAAAATCATCTAAGTTAACGCGCGTGCTATTCAATCTCTTAAAAAGTGTATTTAGTAAAAGTTAATACATTAAAAATACTAAAGTACCCTCCCTTTTTATCCCTCCCAGAAAAGCCCTAATTTCTTCTCTAATCCCACCAAAACCTAACCCTAGCTGCCACCCTCACCAACCAAAACCCTAGCTTCTACCCTCAACACCACCGCACGTCTGCCACCACCGTCCGTCGGCAACCACCTACCCTCGTCGCCTCCGATGCCGTCTGCCACCACTGCCCATCGGCAATCACTTAGCCTCGTCGCCTCCGATGCCGTCAGCGCCGGAACACACTTGAGCCGCTAGCCCGTTAACCACAACTTACGCCGCCAACATATGCCTACGATGCTGCCAGCCTATCTATCGTGCGCTGCCGGTGAAAGCCCTTTCATCGCCAGAACAAACTTACGCCACAGCCTACCAACCTCCACCTGCGCCGTTACCTTGCGCCACCAACCCCATCAATCACGACGCCGGACCCGCCATCGAGCCTCGATACTTGCGCCACTGCCACTAACCCCAATCACCCACCACGATCCTAGCCATGTCCAATATTCAAACAAAAAAACCCTAGATCTACAATTTGGAAGTCACAAATTTATTCATCAGAGCAATGAAAATGGTAATCTTGTGAATAATTTCTAATGCCTTCTGATTGATTCAATCTAAAAATGAAAATGGAAATTGATTCAATATGATGCCTTCTGATTAAAATGGTTGGGTCTTTAAAATAATTTCAGATAAAAATTCTGATGGAAATGGGGCTGGGTTTTGACTTTTTTCGATTTATATAGAGGGACAATTTAGACATTTCTATCATTCTGTTACGGAAATCTTCTGATGCAACACTTTTGTAACTTCTTGTGTCTCTTTGCAACTTTTGTAATTTGAGGTGGCTTTTTGCAAAACCCTCAAACCACAAGTGTTTTGTGCAATTATCCCGTTGTAAAACTATTAGAATTGTAAAATACCCATTAAATCCAAAATTCTCTAACTTTTTAAATGGGTCAAACAAAAGCCTAGATTTAAATTGGATTATCTAATCCCAAAAGTATTACCTACTTTTCAAAAAAAATAAAAATCTAAATTGTTTCTTAGGCCCAAACTCTTAGAGGCAAAATTACAAAAAATGTCCCTAATGACAAAAGTTGCAATTTCCCTTTTTGGTTTGGATTTAACGCATTAAAATATTCAGGGTCTAACAAGTTTAGCCGAGAGCTATCTCGTTGTCCTCGTGTTTTTTTTTTCTTCTTATCTTTATCTTATTGTTATTGGTTATATTGTTTGTTGGCAGACCGCTTTTGTATTATGTATTGATCAATTTGTATGTGTTTTTTTTGTTACGCTAATTATCTTATTTATGTTCCTTACCAGATGAGAATGACATCTATGTATGTGTGCCTGCTTCCTTCCGTGACTTTTCCGGGTTTGGTGTAACTTGACAACAAAGGAGTCTTCTCCATATTTCTATAATTATTATTATGACCAAAAAATGGAAGTAGCAGGAGAATAACATGCATAAGGCCCCGCGCAATTTTGTAACGACAAAAGCGTTGCTTATTTTTTAAGCTTCCTTCGTCAAAGTCGAATAACGGGCATAACCACGCTTCCCTCCTAGTCACTAAACTCTCCACCCTTGTTTATCAAAAATGTTTTCAAAATCTATCTATTATGTGTTCGGATTTGGTTGACACCTTTTTTGCCTTTCAAAATATTATTCTTATTTTTTTTGAATTCCTATAAATATAAAATAGAGTTTAATAGGTGTTGAATTTTGATTGCTCGTGAACTCTAATCATCTTACCCCATAAATTCTAAGCATCTAACTCAATGACCTCTTTTTCCCGCTTCATAAGTAACTAACAATTAACATTTTTTTTGGTATCAGAATTAACTAACAATTAACATAGGACGATAATTTAGCTAGTCGAGGCCTTTTGTAGTCGAGGCCTTTTGTGGAACATGGGTTCGCGAGCTGCGAATGTAGTGGTGAGCAGGGCAAGCAGAATCAAGGCAAAGCTGCAGTCGGCACTGGAGGCCAGCGCTTTGGAAGTGGAAGACGTTTCGTACCAGCACGCCGGCCATGCTGCCGTCAAAGGCGATCCCAACGAGACTCACTTCAACGTCAAGGTCGTGTCCAACAGGTTCGACGGGCAGAGTCTCGTGAAGCGACACCGTATGGTCTACGATGCGCTCGCAGACGAACTCCAGTCTGGCTTGCATGCGCTCTCTATTGTGGCCAAGACCCCCAAAGAAGCCGGCACCAATTAGTTCCCATTTTCCTGCCCTTGTTTGTGAGTACTTGCAGCCTGATGATATTTGAGCTATCGAGTGATTTGAATTATGTGCTCGTGTCTTTAAACTTGTTAGCTGATATACCAGCGATTACTGTCTTAATTTTTCTGTTAATATACCAGCGATTACTGTCTTAATTTTTCTTTTAATATACCAGCGAAGTGGTCATAAGAGGATTCCTCCTTCTACGAGCTTAAGAGGGATGAATGGTAAATATCCCTCAGTTAGTCAGTTCCATTGGGGTCTCCCCCGGCGGGGTTTACAACTTGTTAGCGAAGACATTTATTGAACCTATAATTTCTGTATGATCGCATTGTAATGTCTTCATGTACCAAATTCTATCCTAGGATTTCGCGAAAATGTCAAAGGGGAAACTCCAATGGAATGCAGGGAGTAGAATTTGACGCGAGTAGGGGAATTAAGAGGGCAAAGTTGTGAAACGAAGCAATAGAGAGGCAGCAGTTGGTTATGTCGAAGTCGCTGAGGGAACTATTGCAAGGACGGTTTAGGTTAAGGTGCGTAGGTGTACGAGGCTCAGGTGGAAATGGGTTCCTTTGGGTCTGTTGTGGTCTATCTGAGAGGAGATGACTCGACACACCTTTGATGGGAGAGAGCTTCTGATCCATCATTTGCACGCGCTACTTTATGCTTTTCGTCGAAATGATCCCTGCCCATGCAACATATGCTTATAGTCATGTAGGTTTTTTATTTTTTGTTGCTTTTTGGCAGTTTCTTTCATGTATGAAAGTCAGATCAGATGAATCGCAAAAATTAATCATGTGCCGCCATGACTATTTTCCCTCAATTTTTTGACCAATATGGATCGTGGACCTATTAAAACACCGAAATCTAGGGTAAACTCTGTTAATTCTTGGATGTGGCGGCAGAAGGAAACTTTTTTTTTGGGACTTGGCAAACTGTAGTTAACCATGTAGTTTCCAAGGACTTGTTTGTTGGGTCTATGCACGTATGTAAGTGTGTTCTATGAAGCTTACGGTTTACATGTCAAAGATGGGTGAAGAAGAAGATAAGTGCTTCTTCTGACGTTGTTAGTTCAGAAGTGTTATACATGGATTGGAAGAATGGTTTTAGTGGCAACTATCGGAAGGACTTGTTTGTTGGGTCTATGCACGTATGTAAGTGTGTTCTATGAAGCTCACGGTTTACATGTCAAAGGTGGGTGACGAACAAGATAAGTGCTTCTTCTGACGTTGTTAGTTCAGAAGTGTTATACATGGATTGGAAGGATGGTTTTAGTGGCAACTATCGGTTTTTGCCTGGTATGTTAAAGTTCTAGTCTTTCCATGTAGATTCAGGAGGAAGGTTTGTATTGATAGATCTGATTTTCGTGAAGAGTTGTCAGGGGATGAGTAGTGCCTTCCCATTGCTTACCTTGTTAAATGGTTTTATGGTGATAGGTGGTTATACTTTTTACCTGTGCAGTTCAGTTTTTTTCAGTGCAACGGAGGATTCATCAGGGCATGATGGCGGTGATGGTCAGAATGAGGAAGTCGAAGATTGTAGTCAGCGTAACCAAGTGACATTGGATGTTGATCCTTGGCTTTTGAAGACAGTCCATGATTTTAGAAAACTTTTGGGGGTGGAGTTCGAAGGGAACGAGAAAAAGGCTTTTGCATTGTTTGAAAGTTGGTTAGAAAGTCACGGGGCAGGAAGTTGAAGGGTTCTTCTTTATCCAGGCATTTGAAAAGATTGGACCGGTCTAGTAATTTTAATGGGGTCAAGGGGAAAAGGGAGGGAAGTAGTGGGGATGTTTGTGAGGTGGGGTTTTTGCTTTTTGCTTGTTCATAAGGTGAGGCTTAATATGTTATCAAGGAATGTCCGAGAGCTGAATAATTTCCGGAAAAGAAAGGGGAAAGCTGTGAAAGCCAATAATTACGTGTTTGTAGGAAACTATGTTGGAAGTCGTCTCCAGAGCTACTATTTTTCCATTTGGGAGTAACCTATGGGTGGATTGGGTTACTTTGGATGCAGTAGGTGCTTTGGGGGTTATTCTAATTATGTGGGATAAGAGAGTGGTGGAGCAGGTCGATTGCTGTGAGGTCCATTCTCTCTATCTTGTCTGTTTAGGGGTGTGGAAATTGGTTTGGAATGATGTTTCTCTGGGGTGTTTGGGCCGGTTCTCAGGTGGGAGTTATTTGAGGAGCTTGCTGGTGTTATCGGGTTGTGGGTGCTTCTTTGTGTATTGGAGGATATTCTGATGTTGTCAGATTTTTGCACGAGCAATACAATGGTGTTCGTGTATCTTCTTTCGTGAGAGAGTCTCCAGTGGTTTCTCTTTGCCATTGAGTTGATCGATTTACCCTCACTGGGTTTAAAGAGGGCAACCAACTGTAAAGTCTCGTTCAGACAAATTTTTGGTGTCATGATTGGGAAGAGATATTCCCTAATGTGTCTCAGTTGTGCTCGCTTAGGCTAGTTTTTGATCATTGTCTGATCTTGTCGATAGTGAGCAATTAAGATGCGAGAGAAGTCCTTTTCGCTTTGAGAATATATGGTTTAAGGAGGCAGTATTTATGGAGAGGGTGCACAGCTACGGATTGGGTGGGTGTTGTTTGGCTCTCAAGTTGAAATTCCTTAAAGAGACCCCAAAAGGTGGAAAAAAGACACTTTTGGTAGGGTTCAAATCAACGTCTCTCAGGCTTTGGAGGTTATTAAAGAGCGGGATACTAAAGACAATGTATGGTTAATTTCAGATGAGGAAAGGACTACACGGGAGGCTAAAAAGAAAGAGCTAGCTCGGTTAATTATAGCCGAGGAGATGTCTTGGAAGCAGAAATCCAGAGCCTTGGAGTTGCGTGAAGAAGATGGTAATACTAAGTTCTTTCCTCTATGGCCAGTGCTCGTAATGCGAGGCAATCAATTGGGGAGAATGGTGATTGGAGAGGCTACTCTGACAGAAAATAAGGAGAATAGGGAGGTTCACTTTTACAAGCAAGCGTAGACGGAACAGGAGGACTTAAGGCCGGGTCTAGATGGTACATAATTCTCCACTATTGGTGAGGAAAATAGATGTGGTTGAAGAGACCTTTTCCAGAGGAAGAGGTTGTAGTCTTTGGCAGCTTGTAGTGGGGATAAGGCTCCGGGATCTGATGGTCAACATGGCATTTTTTCCAGCATTGTTGGCATGTGGTGGAGGAGGATATGATGGCAGTGTTCCAGGATGTCGTCGATGGGACTTTTGAGTGGAGTGTTGATGCTTATTTTACCACTCTCATCCCGAAGAAAGGTGGGGAAGAAAATATTCGAGATTGTAGACCAATTAGTCTAGCAGGTAGCGTGAATAAATTATTGTCCGTTGACAACGTACGTTGTTATATCAGAGGGCCAAAATGCTGGGGGGAGGGAGGCAAGTTTTTAATGCAGTGTTTATTGCTAATGAATGTTTGAAGCTAGGTTGAGGAAAGGTACAAGATGAGTCCTGCTGAGCTATTATTGAGATGGCGTAATTGGAACTCTATGCTAGACATCTTAACACACATGGACTTAGTAAAATATGTAGGGGCTAGATATTAGCTTGCAACTCTATAGTTTTTTTTCCCTGTTACGGTTGATGGTTACCCAGTGGCTCTGAAGCACGGACACCTCTCCTAGGTGGAGGTTTGGTGTCCTAAACGGACGGACACCCCGACACCCTCCGGACACCGCCAATCGGTGTCAGATTTTTTTTTTAAATTTTCCGACACCGTGTCGGACACTTCGTCGAGGAGTGTTGGACACGGCGTGGAGCAGTGTCAGACACGGCATGGAGCAGTGTCGGACACGGCGTTAGTGTCGGACAGTTTTCGGGGGTCGTCTTCTTCTTTCTCACCTCACGAGTGCTCTAATCTGTCTGCCGTCTTCTTCTATCGTCGCCGGTGTTGCCGGAGCCAACAGATCTGAAGGTCGCCGGTGTTGCCGGATACCGAAGTCGACAGATCTGTCCACCGTCGCCGTCGTCGCCGGAGGTCCTCCACTGCCGTCACAGGTCTGCTTCTTCTCTGTCTCATCAATCTCTTTGTCTCCTTTTGTCTTTCCCTTTGTTTTTTCCTTTTTTCTCCCTCTGTCTGTCTTGATACTACCAAAAGACCACCCCCCTCTTTTTTTACTTAGTTTTTTTGTCTAGTACCAAATAAATGTTTTAAGTATGACTTGTATTTATTTGAATTCCTTGTTTTAGTAGTATTTCATTATTGTTTATTATTTTAGGCTGTGAAATATATTTGGTATTTATTATATATATAATAATAATAATAAAAATATATTAATAAATAGCGGTGTCCTGCGGTGTCCAAAATCTGATTTTTTGAAAATTGCGGTGTCCGGTGTCCCCGTCGGTGTCGGTGTCCGACATCTTGTCCGTGTCTGTGCTACCTAGCCCAGTGAGTGGGATTTTCCTCCACTTCTATAGGTATGAGGCAGGGGGATCGTCTTTCTCCTCTGATTTTCTTAGTTGTCATGGAGGCTCTGGTAAGATGATTTGTCGAGCTGTTGAAGGTGGCTTTTTGGAAGGCCTTATGGTTGGGGGAGTAGGGGAGTCACCAATGTCATCTCCCATTTGCTTTTCTAGATCATATGGTTCTTTGGAGGGACTTTTTATGTTCTGAAGTGGTGTCCAGGCTACCCCTGGGAAAGTCGGCAATGTTTCAGTATTAGCAGACATATTAGGATGTTAATTTTGCGCTTTTCATACTACCTATTTGGGTTTTCCTTTGGGAGCGAACCAGAAGTCTAAATCAGTTTGGGATCTTATCGTTGCACTTTTGAGTAGAGATAGGCAGGATGGAAGAGGCAACACCTTTCTAAAGGGGGAGGGTCACTCTTACTAAGAACGCACTTACTTTATGTCTCTTTTTCTTATGCCGATTTCTGTCTTAGTTTAGAAGGGATATCTTTTGGAAGGGGAATCAAGACACTGTTAAGTACAACTTGGTTTGTATATGGGTCACCTCCTCCTGGGGCCTCCTTTCCAATAAACTGTTACTTGTGAAAACCAATACAAAAAGATGTGTATGTACCAACAATTAAACTTGTAACCAAGGCAAGTCAAATGGCATTAGGAAAATTTGATATTTGAGAAATATGAAGACCCTTTCAGGGAAGGTCTATTTCCACACACCCTGTTGTTTTCCCATACCTCATTTGTCGCTTAAAGTGCATTAGCAACAGAACATCAATACTTTAGTGACATACAAGGATATGGAAAAACATGGTGGGGTGTGCAAATAGACATTCCGGACTTCAATAGACCGTCCAGCCTTAAGAAAGTAAAAAAAGTTTGAGTGGAAACTTACCGTCTATACTGTATAAAGTGTGTAACAAGCTACTATCCGGACTTCATTTTGAATCTTCTTGTGCTTCATGTCTTCAATAATACCGTAGACGCAAAAATGCTCATTTTGAATGTTTTCTTAAGTAGATAATCTCTTTCTAAATATCTCCTTGGTCTCTTCCTTCGATGCCCCTCCAATACTTAATGTTAGCAGTATATGACAACTTGTGTTATTGGTGCTTTTCGGAATTTAGAATTGAACCTTCCATCTGCTTTTAGGCATATGTGTGCAAATGAATTGGTGACAACCAAATCTTACCCTTGCTGAACGGCGAGCTTAAGGCGATCAAACCCTCATATGAAGTCCTGAAGACCATTAACCCAGTTTTCTATTCGTGAGAAACAGAAGTTCTTGGGTTAACATTGTACAATTGGACAATATTTGCACGGAGGGGGTGCCTTTTGCTAGTTTGAATGTCCAGTAAATGGGACTGTCGGAGTGCACATATTATGACCAACTTTTCTATTCTTGATGTCTCCCTCCATCGAGAACCTGAATATGTTGCGAGCATTGAAGCATTTTGCTACAAGCACACATCTAAGCAGAAAATGCGAGATTGAACATACCGCGCATCTGATAGTATGTTTCTGAATGTTTGCAATTCAAATGCATCTTGCGTTGTTTCTAGATGATACACATCAATTCTTCAGTTTCCTGTTTCTTTGTTATTTAGTTGTCATGTGATCATGTCAAACCTTTTGTTCTTCCCTCTCATGCAGTGCTTTCTGATACTATGTTTCTGGATGTTTGCAATTCAATGCATCTTGCGTTGTTTCTAGATGATACCCATCAATTCTTCAGTTTCCTGTTTCTTTGTTATTTAGTTGTCATGTGATCATGTCAAACCTTTTGTTCTTCCCTCTCATACAGTGCTTTCTCAGATAGTTGTTTTTTATTAAATACTTTAAGAAACTTCAATCTGTTTGCAAATGTCTCAGCATATTTAAAGTCTTAGCTAGATGCCTAGTCAATATCTGGGGAAGCCATTTCATAGGTTTGTTTTTTCAAACCTCGGAGATGCATTCGTCATGTATAGTTGGTTATCTGAAGTCTGAACAGTTGTCTAGATGCACAATTGGCTATCTTCTTGGAGATTTGCATGAATCTCCCCCCAACTCTCTCTCTCTCTCTTCCTCCTTGTCAAGGGTTACATACTAATACTTTAAAATACTAATGCAGGTTTGGAGATAAATTTGAAGGCCACTAAAAAGTTTTTCGTCATCAACATGGCAATTCAGAAGTTTGCTCTTTAAAAATGGTTGAGAAATTTTTAGTTCTTCATTTTCATTTTTCCTTTCCAGAAACTGGAGTTTATTAAGCATTTAAACCCACTCTATAACGATGAGGTCAGCAGACTCACTTCTGTTTCTCTTACAACCTTATTCTTATGTAGTTGGAGCTCCCTCCAATATCATGTTCCACGATCCAGGTCTCTCTTACTGTTATGCAAGAACCCAGCATTTTCAGATGTAGTTCCATCACTAGAATGTGATGGATGTACATCTCAATGTTTTATATGTAGAAAACTAGGAGGTTGGTTTCATATCTGGATGGAGGTTTAGTCTATGACTTTTTGCAAACACTGTTTCCAGCTTATGGCACTATTGCCGGCAGTATTCCCAGTTCCCACAGGCTACAGTTCACTATTAATAGTGTGGTTTAATGGGTATTGGTGAACTACTCCTCCTTCTACTAGTATTCAGTTACTATGATGAGAGATTTTCAACCTTATTGGTGATTGGACTTTAGTAAGAGGTAGAATCATAGTGTTCATTTGTACTCGCTGTATACACGTGCTGCTTTAGAGCATTAATTGCTTGACAACTTTTGAGCGGCTACATTTCTGTTTCATCTATGAAACTCTTGTATTTGAGCATTACTTTTGAAAGCATGCTCTAAAACCTTATTCATAGCAATTCATCAAAGCTCAATATATTTACTCAATCTCATGCATACACTTCTTCCAATCAATTACAAGTGAGGATCTAAATGAGCTTCCAGAATTGAGAGAGAGCATTCATTGATAGTCATCAGTTCTTTCTTCTTTCATTGATTAGAGATATAGATTAAATTCATCCACTTCTAGTGATTACTTTTTACGACAGAAGATAATGATCAAATGTTTTTGAAACAGAGCTTGCAAGTCTTGAGAGCTTTGGGATTGTCAAAGCAAGTTCTTGGTGTGTGCATAACATTAAGGTTTTTAAGTGGTTAGATCTTGAGCGATAAACAAGATCATTCAATTCGATTGGATTTAGAGCCTTTCTAGGGACTTACTCGAACAGGTGGACGTAGGCTTTAGTGTAATTTTACCTGAAGCATTTGAAGTCTTATCTGCACATTGTCATATACTCGTGTTGAGATTGTGTACCTTACACGTAGAGTTACTTATTAGATCAATTGTGGTAATTGCTAAGTGGTTTTTAAACTCCAGTTAGTTACTAATGTGGACTGTAGCAACATCTCTTCTCCTAGGCTTCTAGTTGCTGGGGTGTGCAGGCGACTGGACCGCTGCGTCGTTGTCCTAGCTCACCTCGTGAATATGTCCCTTGAGTGCAGATTGGGTGAGCACTCGGTGTGTTAAAGACTACTACTGCAGATCTAAGTATATCTTTCAAACTGAAGAGGAACAAGCTAGTGTCATTTTGGTAAAGGAGCCCCAAAATTTTAAGTCTACTCATTGTTTTGTCCCAGCATAGAACAGTGGCGTGGCATATTGGTAAGAAGGCGGAGTGATTTTCTGGCCTTGAACAGCTGCGCCCTTCTTTTGGCGATTGAATCATCCATGTTTGCTAGTCTGAAATACTGATTTCATTCTTTTCATCTCCGGCAATCAGAATTTCTGTTTGTGGTTTTTGTTCGGGATCTTCAGCCGTGAACCCTGCAGCAGAGTGGTGGATGCCATATCCAGCACTGTTTTTTTTATTTTTTTGTAGCGGTAGTTTTCAACGACTTTAAAAATTTGTTAAGGTCTGCTGAGGAACGTATGGTGGTGGGTTTACTTTTCCAGGTGACGGTTGCAACAATTACCATTGCAATTTCTGTACTCTTTTTGCTGCTAATCCAGGTTTCCACTTTCTTGCTTGCAATTGTATTTACACTTTTTTCTATATTCTGATGGATGACTGTGTTACAGCGATTGGCTAGTCGACCCAAGCCCCCCACTGTATCTCGTTGTTCCAGCAAGGGTCTTTTATAGCTGCAAAAACCCTACTTACTAGTAGTGATAATGGTGCGCCTATAGATTGAAAAAGTCGGTTTTTTGGTTTCCCACTACAGTGTTATTGATGCCAAAGTTCATCTTTCTGCTAGTCTTGTGATGCAAAAAAAGCCTGTTGTGAGACTCAATCTCCTCGACCCTTGAGGTAAAAATTAGCTTTTGCTAAAAATAACAGATGTGGCGATCGAATAGATGTCCATTTACCGTGAACAATATATTATGTACTGTAAGGGGTGCAATTTGGGCTGGTTTAGGATGGGCTTTCACCAACCCAGCCCAAATATGGACAAGCTTTAACCCCTTACACCCCCCTAATTTTAAAATGGGTTAGTCTGAGTTGGGTCAATAATTAAATGAGCTGAATTGGGTCAAACCCATTAAAACCATCCCAACCCATTCTAACCCAAAAGAAAAAAGGAACCAGGTACAAAGAGCCAAAGACCAACAGTCGGCACTCCTCACCAATTTTGCCCAAATCGATTTCTAGGGTTCCAAAATTCGGTCTCCTCACCTTCAGCTCCTGTGCTTCTCCGGCGAATAGCTACTCGCCACCTGCTCCGCTCCTGTGCTTCTCCGGCGAAGACGCAGTGGCCTCGAAGCTTCTTGTGCTAGCTTGACAAAATCCCAGGTTGGTGCCTGCTGTTCCTCGAAGCTTCTTGTGCTAGCTGCCTGTTTTTCTCTGATAAAGTCTCGTGCTAGCACTTTTCCGGGGAAAGGGATTTTCTTTAGTTTTTTAGGAGAGTTTTTGCACCCAGTTTTTGCAAAAACTGGGTTCATAGATGGGATTAGATTAGTGCGAGTTGAATATATGGCACTTCCTGTGTTTTATTGAGTAGAATCTGGATGGTTTTTGTAAGGCCTGTTTTTGTAAGAATCTGGAATTCAGGACAACAATTCTCACCCTTCCCCCACCCCAACAACCACCACACACACACACACACACACAGCACAATAGAAAACAGAAACTAAAAAGGGCATCAAAAGCCAAACGAACATGAACAGGGTAAGAGGGAGGATACACGGAGAAGTGGAGACTTCCAAGTTCTCATATGTTTCTTGTTTTGTTATGGAGAGAAGGGAAGTGGGCAAGTTGGGGTAAAAGTGTTGCAGCAAGATTCTGCTGAGAATGTGGTATTAAAGAGCTTTTGGTGTATACAGAACACAGCATACGCTCAATGGTTAAACGGATCACAGCAGATGCACAGTCTGGTGCTACATTCAAAATCAAATTACTTGCTCAATAAAGCAACAAGATGCATATCAAAATTGTCCACAAGTTGATAGACAATTTTCTACTAAGATTTGCTAATCTTAATAAGCTTTGTCAGAGTGTTCAATTAGTTGGTGAAACTTTTGGGGCACAAGGCTTTGTCAGGGTGTTGAATTCCTGGTTCAAACTGCTATTAATTAGATGGCCAAGAGCACACGGGGCTCCTATTTACGCACTGAAATTACCTTGCGATGGTCGAGATCGTTCGGCCTTCTTATATATAGGATTTGACGCCAAAACTGCAACTGGATTGCCAAGTGCCAAAGGCCACCTATTTTACGCACAAAAGAGAACCTTGCTCGGGCCTAAAATGTTTTACCCTTTTTTTTCTTCCCTAAAATAAACTGATGAATATGTTGGCTATGAAAAGCTAAAAGCCTAACAGAAACAATCCCTTGATGCTAGACAAAGAACCAATCTCACAGACAAAGAAACAATCCTCTCAAGACAAAGAACCAATCTCACAGACAAGCCCTTGATGCTAGAAGTCACAAAGAAACCCAAAAGTTCCTCAAGGGAAGACCTTTTACAAGTTGGCTCAAATGGGTATTCGAGGTTTGTGGTGCTGGGAACTCTTTCTGTAGGATTTGTGTTGTTCCTCATGGGTGTTGATGACCACAAGGCATTGGCTTTTGGTCCTGAAGGGCCACTGATGGAGGATTTCTGGGACAACATGAGGAGATATGGACTCTATGCTTTGACTGTGAGTACATGTGTTCTCTATGCAGTGTTCCAGCCTCTGGTTGAGTTGCATAGCTACATTACTGATGTACCATCCTTCTTTGGATGGTACAGCTGAACAGATGGATGGGAAGTCTACACTTCTTGGGGTTTCGCTTGTTGACTAGGTTAATGATTGTCATACAAGTGATGTTGTTTACAACAAAGAATGAGAGCACATCTTACTAAGAAACAACAAACAGTTTTATAACATTTTGGCACCTTAGTTTACTGCTTGGGCATTTCCACTCTAGGTGCAGTGACATGAGTGTTGCATGCTGAAAGTTAAATAACATTTTACTAGCCGAGTGCTTCATGCTTTTAGTAGCTGAGTTATTATGTATTGTCCATACTCCTTCTATGTATGTGCCGACATTAATGTAGCTGATGTGATGATTTTCTCTTGTTTTTGTTTGTTTGTTTTGGTATGGCTTTAGAATGCTTTCCATACTCCTTGTTTTGGTATGGCCTGCTTGATGATCTTTTCCAGCTAGGGGCATGCTTAATGATCTTCCTCCTGCTTGATGATCTTCGTCCAGCAACACCGCCTAAAATCACAGATCATGCATCTTAGCTAACTAAGACATTAGCATAAGCTGGACTACAAGGAAGTTCTAGGGATTTGATGGAATGCGCATAAAAATCTCTGCATTTTGACAATCTAAAATGTAAGAAAATCAGAAACCAACAGCAATTATCACTAGACCAGCTTAATTGAGTGAACAACTTGGTTACAAGTTGCATCTAAAATGTCGATTATTAGATTATTAATTTTTCTTTTCTTGCAAGTAGGAGCATTCTTGTTCAACGCTGATGGATGAGAGCAACCCTACAACGTCCGGGTCAGGGGGGAGCCCTAAGGAAGCAAACCGCAGCGGCATGGGTAAAGGTAAGCGCAAAAAAACTTATGCGACGTCATCTCATGTTTGGGATCATTATGATAAGGTGAAAAATGATGAAGGTCTAGTTATTGAAGCAGTTTGTAAGTACTGTAGTAGAGTGTTTGTGACGTGTAATGACAAGGGGAGCTTTGGAACTAGTACACTCATGAGGCATGTCTATAATAGTTGTCACGAATACCAAAAATCGCTTGTATCTCACTCGTCAACTGAAAATAGTGACCAAAGCGTTGTTGGGTTGAGGTCGACTTTCAATCAAGACTTTTGTCGAAAGGAGCTTGCTTGCATGATAATAATGGATGAATTACCCTTTAGTTTTGTGGAGAAAGAGGGATTTAAAAGATTTGTGAATGCATTGCGACCTGAATTTCAACTTGTTTCGCGAACTACAATCACAAAAGATTGCATATCTATATATATGAGTGAGAAAGCTGTGCTCAAGAAAGTCTTTGAAAATTCTGTTTCGTTAGTGTGTTTCACAACAGATTTATGGACTTCTATTCAAACTCTTGGATATATGTGCTTGACAACACATTATATCGACAAGAATTGGAGGTTACAAAAAAGAATTATCAATTTTCGTGTACTTCCTACTCCACACAAGGGTGAAAACATTGCACAAGCTATTAGGACATGCTTAAAAGAATGGGGACTCCGTAACAGAGTTTGTACAATTACTGTGGATAATGCTTCTTCAAATGATGTTGCACTTTCAAAATTGAAAATTGAATTTGTTAGAAAGTATGAGTCATTATTGGATGGAGAATGTATGCATGTTAGATGCTTTGCGCATGTTTTGAACTTAATTGTGAGAAAAGGAATTGAGGAAGTCAAGGAGTTGGTGTTGCGTGTAAGAAATTATGTGAAATATGTGAGAAGTTCTCCATCTCGATTGCAAGTTTTTAAACAATGTGCCGAGGAAGAAATGGTTGTAGCCAAGAGGTCTTTGTGTTTGGATGTTCAAACGCGGTGGAATTCGACTTATCTTATGTTAACCACTGCGCTTGAATATCAAAGGGTGTTTGAGAGGTTAGAGGAGCATGATCGCAATTTCACAGTCGAGGTAGGTTTCATTATGGAAGAAGATTGGATGACAGTGAAAAGTCTTACCACTTTCTTGGAGCAATTTTATGTTGCAACCAATCGAGTATCTGGGGCTAAGTACGTGACTTCTAATATTTGTTTTCGTGAGATGAATAGGATCCAAGGACTTATCTCGAGTTGGGCGGGTACTGATAATGAATTTTTTAGAAGTATGGCGCAGAAAATGAGGAAGAAATTTGACAAGTACTGTAGCATTGAAAAAATCAATCCGTTGTTGATCATTGCAGTGATTTTAGATCCTTGTTATAAACTAAAATATGTGAAGTTTAGTCTCGCGAAGTATTATCCTACTTGTGATCAAAAGGAAGTGCTTGATGGCTATAAGTCTCTTATGGATCGACTGTATGGACATTATTCGCCAGTGGTTGTGGGAAAGGATGTGGACAAGTTTCAAAGTGGCAAGAATGCTCAGATGGATGACATATGTTCAGATATGGATGTGGATCAGCACACTAGAGAGTGGCAACATTTTCTGAAATTAGAGGAGAGTTTGAATATGAAGTCCGAGTAGGAACGATATTTGGGTGAGGATGTTGAAGCTAGTACTCCTGACTTTGATATTTTGGCTTGGTGGAAGCTAAAATCTCCCACGTATCCTGTTCTATCCCTTATGGCTCGTGATATTTTGGCTATTCCTATATCGACCGTGGCTTCAGAGTGAGCATTGAGTACCGGAGGACGAGTCCTCGATTCATTTCGTAGTTCATTGACTCCACGAGTTGTCGAGTGTTTACTGTGCACGCAGGATTGGTTGAGGAGTCCATCGACCCAAATTTGTGTTGAAGAACAGTTGGAAGAACTTGAAAATGTAGAGTCTTGTAAGTCAACTACTGTATATGTTTGTTTTCTATACTTTATTTGGGAACATAAATTTTTGTCTCTTTTTTGTGATTTATCAATTTTTTTTTTGTAGCACTTGCTGAAGCGATTGCAACAATCACTCTAGCAAGTCAGATAAGTAGTGCAAAAGAATGTTGATGCTAGTTTAAGAGTGTAAGTCAACTTTATTAGTTAATTAAGTATAGCATTTTATTCAATCATTGATATGTATGCTATTCTTTTTGTGCAGGAGGCTGCAACTATTAAGTTTGGTGTCTTCACAAATTGGCTTGGGATTTTATTTCTGCTTTAAGAATACTAGGACCTTTTGTTAATGATATTATTACTTCTCATGTGATTTAAAGACATAGATGAGTTGAAGTGAGAGGGGTTTTACTGTATTAAGTGTTATAACTTATTACATGTTTTCTTCCTCTACACATGTTGATGTCCGTTTACTATACTAGTATGAGGACGACAATAGTACTTTTTAATTAGACTGGAGTTTATTAATGGTCTTTAATGTCTAAGCTAATTGTTTATTTATTGATTGATCTAGAATCTTTTTAGAATATCATATTTTATCTTTTGGGGATAAATAAATTTTTTTTTTTTTTTTTGATTAAAGTAATAGTTATAAGTCAAATGTGAGTAATGTTGGTCTTTAGATAATGAGACGCGAGAAGAAAATTATTCATTCACGAATGAAACAAAAAATTAATTCGATGTTAGTTGGGTTGGGTTGGGTTGAAACCCAAACCATAGCATTTTTACTCGGGTTGGGTTAGGTTGGGCTTTTTTTACAAAAAGCCCAATTTGGGTTGGGTTAAGATGGGCTTTTAAAAGGTTGGGTTTTCTTGGGTTGGGCTGAAAACCAACCCAACCCGTCTAAGTTGCACCCCTATGTACTGTAAGGCGAAAAAAGGTACGCCTTTTTCACACAAAATTTAGGGTTCACAGTAAGATTAGTTTATCTGGGAATGGCTGCTCTTCTTAGGGGTTTGGTCTAGTTGAAATGGAGCAAAAGTTTTGAATCAAGTTGTGCCTTCAATGCTCTCTGAGTTTTGAGTTCAGGAGTATTTCTATCCCAGTTGGTGACTCGACATCCATCGCAATAAGTAAAGTGAAAGCATGACATGATTTTGAGTCTGGGAGTCTTTCGAGTCCTCCAAACCGGATTCCACCGAGACTTCTCCCCCTTGCATAAGTTCCTCCCCTAATGCTAGTACTCTTATCTTAAATGATGGATTCAAGTGGAGGCAAAAATTGGTTGTTCTTTGGTTAACAAACTCCATCCTTTTTATCCCGAAACTCTATCCTTTCAATCCCCATACCATCAAGACCTAGACTTGATCCATAGAGAGAGAGGTTTGGATCTTTATGTGCCTTTCCCCAAACTTCATCCTTTAAGGACCTAGACTTGGTCTTTAGAAAGGAGGTAAATGCACTTTGGCTGCGTGTACTTTGGATCGGGAGCGATATGGCTCCCTCTCATATAAAAAGTTGAACTAAGCCTACTCATATTCCTTGAAAGTGCGCACATTAGACGGAGTTGTTACAGAACCCGTTGAAATGTCTTAACTATCCCATTCTATATTCAAAAATTTCAAACAAAACCATATTGTCACTTCTTTTATCCCCTCACCCCACTCCCAAAACCCACCCACACACAAACAACCCACATCCCCCCTCCCTAACCCCAACCACCCCGTCTACACAGAGACACACAACACCACCACACATGGTGGTACATCTACCCCAACATTTACCCACCACCATACACATACACAATCACACTGTAAAACACGCGTGTGCACACTCACACACACACAGGACATGACCACACCATAAAAAAACAACCATTGAACACAAGCAATCACCCACTGTTACAGCAAAATGTCACCAGTTCAACATCATGTTCATCTACCGATTAAATGGCAACTTCCAAATTCATAACCATGCATCAATGGGAAAATCACTATCAATTTGAGCAATTGGGAACAGAGGGAGGCAAAATTGAACCTGATGAAACCCAAGCTCATGCGTCAGCCCAACTCCGAGCTCAACCAGACACGAAAAGACCCTCGCATCACTCTCATACAAATGAGGGTACCGCACCAAACACGAGTCCAAAACCCTGGCCAAAGAGCTACTAATCGCCCTCCTCCTTGTTCGAGACCATACCCACTCCTCTACACCGCATGGCTAATCGAATCAGACTACCAATTCTTCAATTATTGCTAAAACCATAACTGCATCAATTAAACCTAAGCCCCATCCGAAAATTGAATTAGCCTTCATTGAAGAACCATTGAAACCCCATAGTCGAACCAATTGAACTATCGGATGAGACTACCAATTCTCTCAAATTACTGAATACACACTGCACGAACACGCTGTGTGCGTGTGTTTCACAGCGTGTGATTGTGCGTGTATAGTGTGTGAACATTTTACGGTGTGTATGTGTTTGTGTATAATTATAGTGTATGATTGCGTGTGTGCGGTTTACAGTGTATGGACTATGTGCAGTGTTTGTGTGTATTTGATTCTGCAAATGTTTGGAAGAAACTCTGGGCATTATCAATCCCTCAGAAGCTCATGGTTCTCCTTCGACAAGGTGTCTTGTTATGATCAGGTGGTTTGTACATGCTCCCCGTGCAAAGTGTTTCGTTAAAGCTCGATTAGCCCTCTGATGCTTAATCACTAGCATCTTGTATGGGGTTGGTGGTGTCCCTTCCTACTTGAATGACCATTGGATGCATCATACTCTTTCGGGAACTTATATCCATAGCCCTTTCACTTGTCGAGGCGCGCGAGAGCACTCTCGATCAAGAATGGCTACATTTTTGTATTGCTGCAGATAGAACTTTTGGTCTTGGCACCCAAAGCGTCTCCCATAACCTAGTCTTTTTTCATTTATGAAGGTTCTATATTGGCCATAAGGCCGAGTCTTTATGTTTTGCATGATTTTACCATCATGCAAAACGTTCCAATTAGTTTGCAAAATTCTATTCAAACAACCCGCTCCCCGAGTTGTTTTATTGGTATCACGTAGTGTTTTTAAGCTTTTGCCACATAAAAGATACTTAAGGTAAGGTCCTCTTGTAATTGTAAGGGAACTTTGTCTTAAAAAACCACACGTTTTAGCGAGTAGTCCAAGTACAATATTAAGCCTTATTGTGGTTTTCATTAGATTACCATTACGCAATACATATAGCAAATATGGTTTCGTCACTACTCTAAAGCAGACACTGTTTTAGCAGAAGTCAGACTTGCTTTGGGATTAAGGCTTGCCTTTAGGGAAACTCATACTTGAAAGGGTGGTGGTAGCTTATTGTTGTAATCCACCCTTTTATTGGCAAATTACTGTCGCAAAAAAAAGTTATCAACTTGGCGACACTCTGTAAATGACAATTTATATTCTTCATAAAGCAGTAGTACTCATATTTGTCTGGCTAATTGTTTGCCACTAAAAATAGGGTTTGGGATACATTAAACAACCACTGGATCATGCTTTTTCGATGACAAAATGTATAATTGAATATGGTTAATGGCATTTTCAGTAGCCACCTTCCATAGCAAATTTTGGTGGTATTTTTGTGACCATCCATAGGTATACATAAAGTGCCACCAACTATAACTGATGACTACTATAACTTGTCAGTGAAGAAAGAGTTGCAGCCATGGGCTACAACCCAAATTCTTATATTTACAAGTTGCCACCCAATATATGTTGCGATCCTATAAAAACAGAGATTTTTGGAGTAGTGCATCAACATAATCCTTTTGCTTTTTCTTAACACCAGTTCAAACTACCAAACAAACTTATTTACAAAAGAAACGGACCAAAAATACCCATTAAATTAACAAAAAAAGTACTATTCAAAATTCACAATATTGAAAAAAAAAAAAAAGGGCATGGTATGTTTTCACCATAATAGGGAAGTTTCAAACTACAGATATATTTAATAAAAGTAGCCATGCATCGGGTCGTTCAAAACTCGCCTTGAATTCCTCTCTTTCCTTAATTTTTGTCTTGCTACAATTAGGACCGCAATTTATATGGCCCACACAATCGGAAAATTTTTGGCTGCTACCCCGGTCGTAGGAATCTTCATCCTACCCCTTATATAGTGACAATCAATCGTTTCTAAATATTTTTAGCGACTTTAATTGAGTGACGTTGAAAAAATGCTGCTAATAATTATGGTCGTTTGAAACATTTAGCAACTATTAATTGCCACTATACATGGGGGTGAAGGAACATTCCTCCAACCGAGGTAGCAGCCAAAATTATTCTTACACAAATTGTCACTATACATGGGGTTGAAGGAAGATTCCCACACAATATGGGAATTAGATTATCCCTCAAAGTCTCTGCCATTTGTGCCAGCCCTTGAGGATCTCTTGCTTTCCTAGTTATTCCTTATATGTTATGCAAAAACCTAGCAGAAAGGGTTGAAAACGTAAGGAGATGAGGAAGAAGAATGGTTGAAATGATGAGTAGTAGTAGGGGAAAAGTTTGTTTACTTATCCACAATGGGCTTTACTCCGGCGCTTGCTTACTTATTCATGCTCTCCACCCAACTCAAACCAAACTCCAGAATTGCTTAGCAATAGCTGCAAATGTTTAGATCTTGAGAGAAGTACCAAGT
Organism: Escallonia rubra; assembly: GCA_033065855.1. NCBI lineage: Eukaryota > Viridiplantae > Streptophyta > Magnoliopsida > Escalloniales > Escalloniaceae > Escallonia > Escallonia rubra. The sequence continues at coordinate 82,790 of JAVXUO010001276.1, forward strand.
CTTTTTTGTTTGGACAACACTACAGGACGCCAACTTGTACGGCCAAACCCTTTGCAGCAGCAATGCAACGCAAGGCAAATCAAAAGCCAACCAGGCACGAATGCAAGGATGACAACTAGACTAAAGACTCCACAATGGGACGCTAAGATAAACCGGAGAAGAGAACCTCAGCCAGTCCCATCATACGCCACCTGCTAACCACGACGGCACCCTACACCAGGATCTCGAACTATAAGTCTAACTAAACAAGCAGAGCCCCCAACATAGAAGTCCCACGGAAGTAAGAATAATAAAAAAGGAACAATAAGCCAAGATCCAAAGTAAAAAACACCAAACTAGAGAAAGGAACTTATAACCGGAGAGAGCGGTAAAACAATTTATAAATCCGGAGAATTATACTGTACACACCTGTCAATAAGGATCTGATAGCGGCTATATGGTCCTTTGGCGTCTCGATTGACAACGCTGGAGCAGGATTGGATCCGAGCACTATTCAGTTTAAACCAGGTAGAATGCCCATCTGAGAGGAGGTGAAATTTTCCGAAGCTGAGTTGTCTAGTACTGAACATTCGAGTAAATTGCCAACAAGTAACCAAGTATTGGATGGAAGATCATCATCAGCAAGAAGTACTGTACTAGTGTTTGCCAATCGAAATTTAGTCGATGTGCGCGCGCACACACACATACACAATTATGTATGTACATATACACGTGTTAATATGTATAGACAGTGGGAGCTAATCCCTTGCCACTGTTGGCAATTAAGTTGTCAGAGCGATCTGACCGTCCACGCCAATATGGGGGGCCTAGATACTTTCTTTTTTAAATTTTCCCATCGTCCGCAACATTGGCGGGGGAACTTTCAAAATAAAAAGGGATTTGGGCCTCTTACATCGATAGGGTGGAGGGCCAGATTGCGCTGACAACTTGTGCATATATGGATGGGAGCTGACCTACATCCAGCATTGAGAAATCATTGTTTTTCCAACTTATCTCATCCGTCCACGTCGCATAATGGACGGCTGAGATGCGCATTTCAACCGTCTATGTGGCAAGTGGCATTGGTGGGTGTTGGTCGGTGGAGATGGGTAATGGTGTTGGTCGGTGGAGATGGGCAACGGTGTTGGTACAGTGGTGGAGGTGGGCAATCGTGTTGGCTGGTAGAGGTTGGTACTAGTATCGGTTTGCACGACGGCGATGGTGTACTATGAAGAAGGGAGGTACTAGAGGCCGCGGTGGAGGAGGGAGAGATTGAGGCACCAGGAGAGGGGGGCAAGACAAAGTTGGCATTGTTTTGCATTGTACGCGAGACATACAAAAAAAAAGGCAATCTTGGTCGCCCACGCGGTGATGTTCAGGCACCAGGAGAGAGGGGGCAAGACAAAGTTGACATTGTTTTGCATTTATATGCGAGACATACAAAAAGAAAAAAGGCAATCTTGGTCGTCCACGCAGTGACGTGCACTGCTAGAACTACACTAGGGATTTTCCGAGCATGGATGTATATAGTTTAGTGTTGCACATCAGATAAGCGTACTTTATCTTCCTTCCGTTATAGCGCTTCAACCACTCTTTAACACGCCACAATAATTGATACGAAAATATCACGGAACCCCTTGAGGTTAGGGTGTAATTACAGACGTGTCCGGCTGCGATGTGAAATATCAAATACGTCCTTTGACCGGACACGTGTCCATCAACGACATGAAATATCAAATACATCCTTTGACCGGACGGTAAACAAACAGAGGTGATAGATTTTTTAAAAAGACTTAAATAACCCTTTTTGTGGTTGGATTTCCATTCATATGCCACCCTCCGTCTTCCTCTCTTTTTTTTTCTTTCTAACAGAACACCCCACCCTCTCTTGGTCTTTCCCCTTGGAGTCACCACCACCACGGCGCCACCACCAACCACCAAGCAAAGCCACGGCTCCACCACCAATCAACGGAAGGAGGTCTAAAAAAGCATCCCAAAATTATGAATTCCTTCTCCTTCCTTGATCACCAAGTTCGACCATTGGGCTTTTTCATAACAAACAATCTGGCAAACAGCTCCTCTTGCATCTCTTTCCATGATAGCTTCACATCTCTTACCAATCCAAACATATATTCATCCACAATTCACACAGATACAATTCACACAGACAAATCATCCAAACATAAATTCATCTCACAATTCACACAGCAACACACTCCAACACACACACACACACACACACACACACTACTTGAGCACAATCACGCACTTGCGCGCGCGCGCACACACGCACAACACTTGAATTCATCCACAATCACACATTGAATTCAATCACACGTGCGAGCGTGCGTGCACACACACTGCTTAATTGACTTCACCCACAATCACATCACACGTACACTGACCGATTAATTCACCCATAATCACGTATACATAGCACCTAGAATTGATTGAATTCACCCATAATCACACATAAACAGCACAATCACTGATTCATTAAATTCACCCAATGACGCACACACACACACACAATGATTGATTGAATTCACCTGCAATCACATACGCACACCCGCACCCTGATAATTGATTGAATTCATCTACAATCTCACACAAAATGATTGAATTTAGACCCACGCACACACACGCACGCAGATCAAATGTATGTGTGTAGTGTGCAGTGTATGTGTAGACCCATGTGTGTGAGTGTGCATGTGTGTGGAAGAGTGGAAGAAATGAAGGGAATATGGAGATGTGGGATAAATACGTATACGAAATTCATACGCATTTTAAGAGTTAAGGGTAGAAAAGGTCCCGTATTGTCATTTTGAAAATACAGTATGCTGACATAAGTACAAAGTGCACTACATACAAACGGTGTTATAATGGAAGGATATATGTGTTACGAATCTTTAAGATTCTAGTCCGTCATGCAAGCTTTTGAAAGTCGATGGAGTTGATTGTAATTATATCATAACCTTAGGGGGGTTCAATGACATTATCCCTAATTGACATTGCACTCTCATGTTCGTTGTGATTAGACCCATGTCCTAGATTGTCTACTCAAGGGGTTGCAACTCTCATGGATAACCCTACACCGGTTCTCAGGAAGGAAAACCTGAACTTCTTATATATCTGAAATTAATACGGATGTCCAGGACCCCTTATCTATTCACTACGAATCAAGCAAAAACAGTCGAGTGTAGTATAGTACTTGAGAACAGAAATAGTTTGACTGTCTGCAAAATGATCAATAGTTCGTGTAAGTACATATTGATCGAGTAACTTCAGTAACACATTTGGAAGAAGATAAAAACATATCAGATAAAAGATGCGACGTGTTGTCAAGAATCTTGGTGACCAGAGTCCGCAAAAGCCGTAACGAACAGCATACCTTGTCGATGAGGTCCACTCTACAAATTCCCCTTGTAATTACAGATTCTTCCCCAATATCAATATACTAAGCCTTATCTCCAGAAGTTCTTCTCGTCGAACAGTTCCTGCATTGACATATTTAACTTAGAAGTATGTAGTAGCATAACTCTAGAAAAACACTCTCGTGCTATGCTCATTTAGGTTTCAGCAATGCTGGATGCTAAGATCATTAGGACAGTAGCTAGTCAGATAACGTGTAAGTGCAAGTGTTCAAGCCATTCAACTTTTTAGCAAACTAAGCATGTATGAGTGCATGTGGTTTGAGTTCACATATTATACCAACTACATTCTTTATTTATTTTTTTTCCCTCTTCACCAAGTAAGCTGGAATACTGCCAAAAAAATTACATGCTCTGTCAAGTTCAAAGCAGTGCAAAACGCAAAGGTTACTAGTTACAGTATCTGCCAGAAAATGTGCAAGTCCATGAGTTCAAGTTAAACAAAACTTTCAGAAGTCAAAGAATGACGTTTACATGTGCATAAATACCAACTGCAGCCTTATTTTCTCTTCACCAAACAAAACTGGAATTTTGCCAAATTTATTTAGTGTTGTCCACCAAAACAAAGTTTCTTTGCGACTTTGTGATCCAAAAAGCATGTTAAGAGGAACAATGTATTCTTACACTCAAAAGTTGCCCAGCGAGATGGATGTACAACAGAGCGATCCTGTTTTGCATCTGAAACATAGAGCAAGCTGAACAGATCCGCAGTACCATCAGCCTTTGTTACTGATGTGTCGTACGCGGGCATGAGGCCATTAGGTGGAGGGGAGACAATGACCTTGTTCGTCATATCTAAAGAACCCTGTCAAAAGATAAATAACCTTTGCAAGTAAGCTTCAGTATTTCGTAGACCATCTTTGTCGAAGCTTATTTTCGCTAGCTTATAGCTTTTATAGCTTAAGAAACAGCTTAAAATGGTGCTTGTCAGTAGCTTTTTAAGCCAGTAAGCGTAAGCGGGGTACAACCCTCTTATAGCCAAAATAAGCTATAATCCATAAGTACCTCAAGAGGTGCTTTTCCGGCTTATGTAATTTAAATTGCAGAATACCCCTCATTCATTACAATTCGCCACGTGTCACGTGTTGAGACCATCTCTTTCTTCTTCATTTTCTCGACTTCATTTCACTTTTTTCAATTCATCCGATTTTGGATATAGACAATTTAAGTATTGTTCAATCCAAATTGAATTCTCTTTCATTTGAGATAAGTAAAGAATATATTTATATATTTTTTGGGTAATCAAAATCTGTGATAAAGGTAATCATATATACATACCAATAACTAAAAGCATGTTGGGTACTTTTGTCATCTCAAATTTAAGAGAACTAATTCTGTAAGTTGTAACAAACGCTACATACCAACTTAGGTATTAATATTCTTATTATTATTTATTTGATAAGCTGCTTATAGAAAAAATAAAAGCTACGAAAAACGGTGCCTTAGCCCCATCAATAAGATAAACTCATACCAATTTTGGGTTCTCCTATATGGCCCCTATGTGTCTCTATATCGACACAACAACGCCAAGAACTATGGACCATAACCTGCACTGCACTTCACAAGTCTCAAACCAACTCGGGAATCCTATGACCAACGGTGGGGCTGGGGCCAATGAGGCTAAAACTGGCCCTGCCTGCAGTATTTACCATTATCAGTCATTATTCAGTTTGTCGACCATTTGTTCTGGTTCCTCGGGTATGCCTCCTACTAATTAGATATTTGACTCTGGTTTTTCCTGTCATATGACGCCAATTTCCCATCAGAAACATTGTTTATCCATCTACTCCTATTTCTATTGCCTACGAGAAATGGATAATTGATGTATGTTGTGTTTATGGGTTCCTTCCTTACCTCAAGTATTAAAGACTAGCACCATTTCTGTACTTATTTTGGAGCTCTAGGCATCCAGATGCCTAAAATTGAGGTATGCACTAATGAAAGTTAATATTTGGGCTATAGATCAGAGAAAGAAAATAAGGAATGCCATGAGGAGTCAAATAGTGCATAAATTTTTTTTATAGACAAACACAACATTAATAGACAAACATATAAATAGTTCACATGTTGGAAACCACAATGCAATAAAATCAACCGTCCTTCACTTTGAACTTTCCAGCAAACTAACAGATGAAAATATATACACGGCTCATGACAGTTATATGCCGTCCACAGAAAGACCTAAACAGTCACAGTGCATGCTTTTGTATATTCTGAACAGAATTTCACAATCAAGAAGACAATGAAGTAACTTTACCCCACGAGATCTTGCTACTGGTCGAGAAACTTCAGACATGTGTTTACTGAGAATCTCTTCTTCAAGAGAATATTTCCTTGCTTTCTTTGGGATGCCAATCTTGGCTCCACCGCCTATAGATTTGTCACAACTAGAGCTTTTTCCACTTACTATGGGAACTGGTTTCGTGGCATCCTTAGGAACCCATTTCTTTTCCTGATATCTGACGAGCCCGATAATTACTTAGACCAGGAAAGGAGAAAAACACACATAACTTGTATTCCCATCAAACGCGGCATGCATTAAAAATCAGCTGAAAATTTACTTGGCACGAATAAACTTTTCAATTGCGCTTCTGTCAAAATGTGGTGGCAATTCTGCTTCCCAATATCGGTTCGACCTCTCATTGCCCATAGCTACAGAACAAGAATCAAATGATTAGCACATAAGAACGCACTAATTTCCACGATATATTCAAGAAGAGATTGAGTAGAAAGTCAAAAGAATCGGAGATGAAAACTGGTGGTTCTTCCCTCGACTACTCCCCACATATACCACACCCCCTCCAGCCCCCCCACCTTCCTCCTCACACCTCAAGCCAGAGAAGTCGAACGATAAAGGCCAGAAGACATTAGAAAACCACTTGCATGTGGAAAGTTCGGATTGCTGGAACCTCTTAATAGGATCACTGTCCTTTTCCTTGTGCAAAAAAAGGAGAATGGTGCTATAGGCCAACAACTTGCACTAACTAATGAGAATTATTTTGTTTCCAAGGATCTCTTTCCTAATTCATATTGGGGAAGGAGGAGGGAGGAAGGAAGATATTCTGACAACAACATAATCTTATGGCCTATGCATGATTTATGTGTGCGAAGGGGAGTGTATGCCTTCGTCTGAGAGAGAGAGAGAGAGTATCGTTACATTGCATAAAAGCAACCTGCTCTGGTAGCCATGTGTCGAGAGTCGTAGACCTCACCTATTGGTCAAAATATAAGAAAGTTGTCACTGAAACCATAGAAGTCGAATAGCAGCAAAAAAAATAAAGTTGCACAAGCTGATATAAGGTAGACATCTACCCATCACGTATATTGTCGGTTATGTTCAGAGGCTCCTCTCTTTTTTGCAGTTGCTTACCAATTACAAAAAGGAAAAAATGTTTTAGCTGCTTCGTTGCAGTTGATGGTTAGTGCATCTACGTTCTTTACAAGCATCAAGAGTTAACTTGAATATGATTTTCTCTCTTCTTGTTTCATTTATTCAGATACAGAATTATAGACCAAGTACAGCGTACCATCAGATAATGCAGTATTGAAGATTATGGAGACCCTCCCCTTTTCAGTCTACGATGGAGTATTATTTAGCTTCAATCAGAAGGCTCTAAAACAGAGAAATGCAAAACTACAAAGGACATGGTACAATTACCTGCCCTATACCACCTTCACCTAGCTACATGGCAGTCTTAATTGGTGATCATATAGTACTACCTGAATTTCCATGAACCGGACATGTGCTTGTTTGACGTCTGAATTGGTGTTGACACCAAAAACCTTCAAGACCTATCTCAGTCTTTAATACATTCTACATACCATAGTCTACGCAAAATGCCACTGTTGAAGCTCACTATGATTCTGTAGTAACTCCGAATCTACTGAAGTGGCACATGAGGTACATGTGGAAACAGTCCATTTACACGTCTGAAGGTACTACAATCTATTTCCAAATTCAGTTGCCCAAGAAAGAAAGAAAGAAAGAAAAGGTCCCTTATGACATATCTAGGTACTGAGTATGGTACACAACTAGCATGAGTAATCAAATGAACTTCGATAGGACCCCATACTTAAAGCTAACATCATATACCCCAATTAAGACGACATTGTAGAATAGGCTATACCAAGCCGATGATTTACCTGAATAAGTCTCTCATTCTTCCTTAAGTAGCTAAAAGTCGGTTCGGTTAAGGAAAAAAAGACCAGAATGTATTTCCAAGGAAGAGGATATTGGCAAATTTTTTTAATCATACTAAAAATAGATAGCAAACGGAGATCGTTTGGCTTTGAAACTAAAATTACATCAAAATGGATGTTGACAATCCATTTTGAAAATATATTGCCCAAAGTAATCAGGTGACATAAATATCCTTTTAGACTGTAGAGAGTAACCACAAAACCCAATAACATGAATGATGCCAAAACTTTAGACCTTAGAAATATGTACTCCAAGACTCCGATGCACTCCTGAACATTGCATGCATATGAATATTCCAAGGTTCACACTTGCCCATCGTGGGGCCCTGAAACAAACATATATATTAGATAGAAATCAGTGCATTGGACAAATGGAATATCCAATTTACCCAACAATAACAAATACTTAAAATCCTTTATAAGATAGCTTTGGGAAACGATCCGTCCAGACCTAAAATAGGTAATGATGCGAAACATAATTATTACTTGTCCTTATCTGACTATCCGTATTCTGTTTTCTTGGTAAGTACATTGGCCTTTCCATGACTCCGACGGTGTTCAACTAAAGACCATTATGTGGAGACCTAGTTTGGCTGTAAGCTTGAGAGGCTGCACTTGCTTCTGCATAGTCCAGCACCAGCAGATCAAACATTACTGCAGTTTCCACGAACTAGCTGCAGTTTAACCTACAAAACTCATAACAATCAACATGCTCTTTTCCTTGATCAACATTTTGATTCAAACCCTTAATAAAGTTCTTTACTAACATCAAATCCTCCGCTACTATATTCACTCTAAGCATTTAAACCAGGCTTCTGAAAATTTCTGGCACACCTTGTGCTGCCAAGCTGAAGATGGCAAACATATATCATATGCCAAGTGCCAATTTTCTCTTGCAGTGCAAAGGCATTTGGCAGGATGGGAGGCTGTCAATGAGGAATAAAAAAGCCACTCAAAGCTCCTCTGACAAGCCAAGCTCCTTGGCTGCATGAGTTCGAACCTCAAAGCTTTCTGGTAAAGCGAAGCTCACTGCCACTTCTCAAGTCCTGTGAGTCTCCAAAATAAAGTGCTTAAAAGTGCTTAAAAATCATATCCATCTAGATCGGACTGCGCTGAACTCTTGTGTGTGCAGAACTCCCGAGCGCCTAGGTAGCACGGACACGGACACCGTGTCCGACACCGACCGAGACACCGGACACCGTAATTTTTAAAAAACCAGATTTTGGACACCGCAGGACACCGCTGAATATATATATATATATATATATATATATATATATATATATATATATATGGGAGCTGATCCGTTGAGAGCGTGGGCAAAATAGGAGATCTTGCAAGCGCGATCTGACCGTCCATCCCGAAAGATGGACGGGCCAGATCGCGCCTTTTTCGAAAGCTGTCAGTCGTCCGCCATACAGTATGGCGGACGGGTTTTTTTTACCATTTTGCCCCTCTGCCCCGTCCGCTACACTATTTCCCGGACAACATTCAAGTTCTGACACGCGACAGCAAAAAAAGACATCCGCTATACAGTGTAGCGGACGTCCTTTTTTTTTACTTTTTTTTAAAGTACGTCCGCTACATTATGTAGCGGACTATTTTTTGAAAATATACCTTTCAGCTCTCGTCCGCTACATTATGTAGCGGACGAGTAGGCAGTGCCTTTTTTCCATTTCTCTCTCTCTCTATTTTCCATCCGCTACATTATGTAGCGGATGGAAAAAGTACCAGATATTGTTACCTTCTTTTCTCTTTCTCTCTCATTTTGTCATTATTTTTCTGTACCTTTCTGACTCTCTTTCTCTTTCTCTTTCCTTTCTCTCGAATTTTCTAAGTTGTTTCTCTCTCCTTCTCTCTCTCTCTCGTTTCTTTTTGCTTTTACACAGATATTTTTTTTCTCTCTCCCCTCACAACTCCCAGATCTGCTAGTTCAGCGTCAAAGGCATGAACGCCGTGCTCGGCCACTGCTCCTCCCTGGAGAAGCTCTCCGTCAAGCGCCTCCGAGGGAGCAACGACGACGGCGGCGCTGCGGAGCTGATCAGTCCCGGCGCGACGGCATCCTCTCAGGCATAATCAATAACTCTGGGAGAAACACTCACTGAGACTCAAGCCATACCCACCTGCCGCCACAAAACACTCACTGAGACCCAAGCCAAATCCTAGATTGAGATCATTTTTATCTTCGAAATACTAAGGAAGAAATTGAAGTAACATCTGAGTTGATGTGAGAGGGTCGTACATATGTTAGAGAAGGAAGTACGAGCTAGTAAGATGGTTAGACCCCCCGGGGAAGAACCCAGAGAAAGTACCTCGATGGAACGTGCTCGAATTTATTTTGAGGCTGCAAATTTGGAAGGTTGAAGACGTGGGTGTTTTATGCAATCCTGTGCCTCTATCTGGATAGGAAGCAACTTGTAACGGGTCAATAGTTTGAAGACAGGTTTTAAAGGGGGCAATATCTTTGACTGGGATATGCGAGTGGGCATTCAGTGTTCACCTATTACGTTCTATAGGTCTTATCGTTTCGTAGTGCTCCTTTCCAAACATATACCAAGGTATCCTACATTTTTCTGCAATTAGACCTTCCTAGTCACTTAATATTTTCTGGCTTGAGATTTTTATCTCGTCTTCACACCAGGGGTGAGAAGTATTTTGGTACGTCTTGGTTTTGAAAAAGGAATTCTGGTTTTGGTGCGGTTCGGTTCGGCTCCGTTCCGTTCCGTTCTGTTTGGAAAAAACTGCATTTTAGGGGTTGATTAAATAATCCACCCTGGGTATCCTTTATTGACAAATCATTCCAAGGGTATTTTCATGATGTTTAGTTTCTGTATGAATCAGATTGTCGAGGCTTGGGGATCTTGAGTAATTCAAAAATTTTATATAACGAAATTTCGGTTTGGTAAGGGTTTCCCTCAATTTAGTTTGGTAAACCGTAGTGCACCCTGATTAAAGCTTGTTGTTCTTACCAATGTGCAATCAATCCTTCCTGACTTATTCATTCAGGACATATCTTTTGATCACTGGTTTTTCAGATGCTTAATGTCCTCCTCACACTGAGTAATTTATATCGTCTCACCAATTAGGAATTCTAAAAACTGCGACCCTAGTGGTATTTATACCAGCATTGACGATCATATAGGTGTTTCCAACTCTTTTTATATATCCATGGATTCTCTGTGGTCAATCTTTCGCTGCCTACCCTCGCGTAATTGTATTGCTTTGCAGGTACTTGCTGGTCGCAGTATTGCATGTTCCTTGCTACGGTATGTTTGCAGTAGCTGTGAAAATAAAGTACTTCGTTTTGTCTAGATGGTTTCCTGAATCATACCAGAGTTTGAGGTAAGATGCTATCTCACACGCGCTCCTCCAAGTCCAGAAATTCGACGTTTTTCTCAGGAAAAGAGATCATACTATTGTGGTGGTATTGTGGAAAAGGATGGAATTACAGTGAAGAAACATCATCAGCTAAGATGTAAACTAGGAGTTCAAAGCACAGTAACATAATTCTTCTTGTCCCTATGTGTGGGGACAAATGTACCCTAAAGTCCTCTAGGGAACTCGATTCAAAATGTCTATTAGATTATTTATTTTTCATTTTGCTGCCCGTACTTGAACTTGTTGACGAAATAAAAATGACAGACTTACACCAACTCTTTTTGGCGTTCAGACTGTCGAAACGAATCAAATCGAGTTTGACCTTTACCAATTTGTACCGTTGAAACGAAACAAATGGAGTTTCAAATCATCATAGAGAAGGTTAGTAATGCTAATAAATAGTTGGACAACAAATCCTGCAATTCCAGTATAGTCTCTAGACCTTCTGTTTACTTACAAGAGAACAGAAGGGTTTGGATTGTCCCGAGTTTAGTACTAGAGAGAGGAAGGACTTAACATGAGAATCACACCAACCATGAGTATCCTTGCTATGTAGTGTATATGATAACAAGAACAGCTCAAACATTAGCATTTCGCAGTGGAGTAACTAACAAACTAAATTGATCAAGGAAGAAGAATCGTAAGCTAACGTGAATAGGTTTCTCTCAAGCATAAAGCTTTTTATGTTATGCATTTTAGGAGAAAGGTCTATTTTCACCCCCGAAATACTTATTCACTACATGAATTGTCACAAAAATGTTAATGTTGAATTGTTTATAGAAAAAGGTCTGGACAAGTATTGAGCGTGCCGAATTGGACATGCAATCCTTATTTTTGGAGTCTTAATTAGGCAACTCCTTTTAGTCTCAGCATGCATTAACCACAATAAGGACATAAGTTTTCTGCAACCTCCTTTTAGTGGCCAAATTATTTTAAATATGGAACATTCGTGACTTGATATCTCAAGTGTCGTCAAAGTTTCTCACTTATACGACCGGATTTATCACCAATCACGTTATATAAAAACTATGTTTTAACGTTAAGATGGAGTGTGCAGACTTGCAAAAAAAAATTAGATTGTTCAAAACTAATGGTCCCGATCGTCGAGGCTTGTTGAATCAGGAAGACTAATATGATAGAATGACGGGTTAAACGAGATACAAAAGTTGTCTTCCGTTAAGAACGACTCGACTTGCAACCAGTAACTTCCTTACTTCTGCGTGGGTGAGGGTGGAGGTGAATTCACGTCTTCTATTTTTTGTTCTTTTTTCTTTTTCTGTAAATAGGCACGTTATTGACGTTAATTTTTTTGAGTATGTATTTGTAAACACAAATATGAATGTGAGAGCAGGGTACAACACTGACACAAAAGATAAGCTGGCGCCGTTGCGGGAGCACGTTTCCTCATTAATGGCGGGGGGCCGGGGGCCGGTCGACGGCTGGCAGCCGTGAAATACAGTAGTTGTACATTTTTAAGGCTACATCTTTATGCCCTCTTCCTGTGTAGAGTGTGGGAAGCTCAGTAACAAAGTGCCAATCTTGTAAGAATCAAACAGTAATGCAGTAATGGCGGGATCTGGATACAGCATTTCGTTTTCTCTCACTACACTCTGTCCTCGCAAGCACCGACCTGTGTCGCCTGAGATTCGAAACTGTTTCTTCTTCAATCCGCCAATCCGGATGCCGTCGCCGCCGGGACCGTCACGCCGGGACTGACGCGCCGGGACTGATCAGCTCCGCAGCGCCGCCGCCGTCGTTGCTCCCTCGGAGGCGCTTGACGGAGAGCTTCTCCAGGGAGGAGCAGTGGCCGAGCACGGCGTTCATGCCTTTGACGCTGAACTAGCAGATCTGGGAGTTGTGAGGGGAGAGAGAGAAAATATCTCTGTGTGTAAGAGCAAAAAGAAACGAGAGAGAGAGAGAGAAGGAGAGAGAAACAACTTAGAAAATTGAAGAGAAAGGAAAGAGAAAGAGAGTCAGAAAGGTGACAGAAAAATGATTGACAAAATGAGAGAGAAAGAGAAAAGAAGGTAACAATATCTCGTACTTTTTCCATCCGCTACATAATGTAGCGGATGGAAAATAGAGAGAGAGAGAAATGGAAAAAAGGCACTGCCTACTCGTCCGCTACATAATGTAGCGGACGAGAGCTGAAGGGTATATTTTCAAAAAATAGTCCGCTACATAATGTAGCGGACGTACTTTAAAAAAACGTAAAAAAAAGAGACGTCCGCTACACTGTATAGCGGATGCCTTTTTTTGCTGTCGCGTGTCAGAACTTGAATGCTGTCCGGGAAACAGTGTAGCGGACGGGGCAGAGGGGCAAAATGGTAAAAAAAAAAACGTCCGCCATACTGTATGGCGGACGGCTGACAGCTTTCGAAAAAGGCGCGATCTGGCCCGTCCATCTTTCGGGATGGACGGTCAGATCGCGCTTGCAAGATCTCCTATTTTGCCCACGCTCTCAACGGATCAGCTCCCTATATATATATATATATATATATGTAATAGATATACACACATACATACACATCTCAATTGGAGCAACTAAATTTCGTTCAAAATGGATGAGAAAGAAAGCAAGTAACATGAATTAGTCTTGACAGTAACAAGAAAAAAGGTCGGCAAAAAGAAAGCAGTTGAATGTCTCAATAGTACCAAGATTAAGAGTCTCAACAATAACAAGAGAGAAGAAAAAAAGACACGAGGCCAAAGGCATGAAGGAGAGGTTTTATATAGTCAGATGGTCTGTAAATGAGGTCGGAGATGTTGACCTATCTTACTCTAGACTAGCAAGCTTGGATGCTTTAGGCAACAAAAAGAAAAAAAAGACAAAGAGATGAGAGAGAACGAAGAATGTACCTTTTGTTGGGTCGATCTGATTAGGGTTTGGCCTAAAAGTTCATTTCTAAAAAACCCCAGATTTATCCCTCAAATAAATTTGAAATATTGTATTTTGGCCCCATACGAGTGCACATTTCTTCACAAGGTGTACGATACTTCTTAAAGAGGTGTCCGACACGTCTTCAAGAGGTGTCCGACACGGTGTCCGACACGTCTTCAAGAGGTGTCCGACACGGTGTCCGGTAATTAAAAAATAAATAGATAAATTCGGACACCGCTGAGAGGTGTCGGACACGTGTCCGGAGGTGTCGGTAAGTGTCGGACACCATACCTCGTCCTATAAGAGGTGTCGGTGCTTCCTAGCCGAGCGCCAATTAAACTATGATTCGATTGTGGAACTTCAAAATCAGGGATATTCACCACCGCTTACATACAAAAATTAAACTGGGAATCTTCATCAAGGACGAAAAAAGCTTTGCATCAAACGTGTTCCCTTGATGTGGATTCCTCACATACGAACAAAAGAAATTGGAGATATCCACCACACCTCAAAGGTAGTCAACTCGAGTGAGCAAACCCTTGTCCCAACTATATGGAATTCACCGCAACCCAATATTACCTATATCCCTTCCTCATACTCATGCTAAAGCAGTCCACGGTAACAATACACAAGTAGCTGCAAGCCTCCCCGTGGACATGCGCGTTGCTTAGTAACGCATTTACGTAAAACTGTGAGAAAAACCAAAGCTGGCAAGGGCATAAATTACATCGTGATACTAACTTCCATTGGGAACCAGTAAGGACACCCGCATTACCGGAAGAAATTGACTCTCGCCTCAAGTGGACAGAAAACATTAAGGCAAACAGAATAACATATATCAACGTTATTGAGAAGTGACAATTATTGAGAAACAGCCGCCAAACAAAATAAAGAACCATTAAAGCAATTTTTTGTTGCAATCTAGGTTATAGAACCAATAAGGACACCACTTGTGTGCTGTCTTGAACACAGCACACAAAGCTAAAGTTCAACATTATAAAATATTTTTCATAATGTTATATTTTGTAATATTCCAACTGCTCCCAAACTGACTCCCGCTCTAGACCCAGCCCCAGCTAGCAATAAACTATAAGTGACCTGCAGATCTAAATAGATTTTTGGGATGATGATAGCATGATACAACCATTATCCAGGACCTTATAATAGTAATTGGTGATTGCAAATGAAGTACATTACAAACGGGTTCTAAAAAGCTTACTTGCTGCCACAATCTGCACATTCTCTATTTTCGGGAATCTTAAGAAGACCCTCCAATATCTGCAAACAGTTTGAAAAAGTGAAAAGTCAGAACTACTTGTAAAATTTCGAATGCAGCCACCCTAAGCTAACCATAAAAGAAAATCTCCATATGACAAAATAATACAAATCAAGCCACCATCAAAAGTTAATTTCTGAAAAGGAAGTTCTGAAATTAAAAAAGTGGTTGTAAACAAGTAGATGCAGCCGTTAATATGACCAAGGATAACTACAGACAACTGAAAGCCTCCAGACCCTCAACTGTACAAAATTCCATTGAGAGAAGAGGAGTGCTCTCTAGCGTAGTAGGTTTGTGCAACAAACTTAAACAGCATATACAAAGACTCGATTTGATGTTACATAGGACCATATATCATGATGAAGTTAAAAAAACTTGAGCAGGCGCCTTAGCCAGATGACCTGCATGTGTTTCAACTTTTGTTTAGGCAAACCGTTTTAATAGCCAGATGACCTGCATTTGTTTCAACTTGTGGATATCTTTCTTTACTCTTGTGCTAAATTTCTCTTTCATAACAGCATAACATGTTAGGACATTGCTCATCATTTAGTGCGACGTTGTCATTTATATCTTTCTATTTGTCTCTGAAGCACAAAGGGAAAAGAAAATTGCTGCTTACGGAGACGGTTTTGATCCAGCCAGGCTCACTTACGGTTTCGAACATTCAGTAATATGCTGTTTTTCTTTTATAATACTAAACCACATCGACTCCACCCCACCCCACTACTGGAATCCTTTTGATTCACCAATTAAAAGAAGAAAGACATGAGGAGAGAGAGGGAGAAGAGAATGTGGACAAATAATAGATATGGAGCCGACGTTTCTCAATGACCAGGTAACTAAATAGGTCCACGCAATTCTTTTCATTCTAGATGTTTCTATGATGGGTCCTGCTAGCATGTGCCTTAAGGGAACACGTTTGTTGCAAGCTATGGCACCTCATAAATATTGTCGCTATTTAGAAGTCCTTGAAAATGGTGTCAGTATTGGTGCGAGTAATAATATATGTCTAAGAGAACAGATTAGCATCAGCCTTTAAGGTATGTGGGGCACAATGCACTAAGCTTGAGCCACTACAGGCTTCAGAGAAGGTTTATGTACGCATTCTCACCCTTGTTTTTGCAACATCCAGGTCACAATGAAGCAATCATAACAATACTACTCATATTAAGAAGTAAAACCCTTAAATCTCTTGCGTCTTGTTTCATATAACAAATAGTAGAAAATGCTAAGTGGAAACAGGAAGAAGGTTCTATAGGTGAAGCGCCACAGCTTAGCTCCATGAAGCGTGGTTGGGGCAGGAGCCGGTGCGAGGTTCCGGAGCACGGAGTGTCACTAAGTATATTGGGATTTGGGGAGGGAGCCGGAGCTGGTGCAAGGTTTCAGGCAGGGACCTTTATTAGAATTGGAGAATCCTGCAACTAAGGACCAGAGGTTAGTAGCTGATACAAGAAAGCAGTGGCTGCAGGTACTAGAAGCATCACATGGGGTTCACTTGGATTAAGATGATTCGGATACCTCTGACCATTTTACTAATACCAAGACATGCCCTGGCTTTGAGATTTCACAGCATGTTGCGTGTGCTTGATTTAGAGAATGACAAAAATAATAGAGACCGTGTTCATTGTTAAAGCCCATAACGATGGTGGGGTTCTTCTCCCACTCTCCTATAATTTGTTGCTGCCTAATGGAAAGCAGCCGATTTTTTTTCCAAGGGGATTCTAAAGGGGATCCAAATTGGCATTATCCCTTGGGGGCATGTTGAAGAGGGGAGGGAGTCCAATGCACGAGGCTCCAAACAACGTGTAAGTACAAGTTTACGCAGGCTTTCCCCGAATTCTGCAAGGAGATTTTCGCAAGTCAACCCCAGGTCACAAAGAAGCAACGTTAAACCACATCCCAAAACAGAGAGCAAAAGATGGATACCAAATAGCCGGAAGTGCTCAGTATGAGAAGTTGATTATTTTCAAGCCTCTGTTTCGGATATCCATATGTTGGGTATGCTCAGTGGAATTGTGAAGAAGGTCGTATTAGGTGAAGCGTCAGATGTGAGTAGGTGATACAAGAGAATAGCGGCTGAGAATCAAAGAAGGGTCACGTGTGGTTCACTTGAATCAAGGCAGTTCGCCCTACCCCAAGTCACACCCGACCTGCTAGCTAATATAACATAATGGTGTTGTTTGAATTGAAAAATAATGGAAGAAAGAGGGAGCGAGATGCCTATCAAATGTAGGTAATCTTATTCTAAACATGCTGGTATGGTGACTTCAACATGGCCTTGGGGCTCCAACTCTTAAAGAAGCAATAGAAGAAGTTGTTATGGTTTAGGCTTCAAAATCTTCCCAGAAAACAGAAAAAACTCAGCAGCTTGGGGAAAAAAGCTCTAGTTCAGGTTCTTAGAGAGCTCTAGTCTTTCTTGCTGAGATCTATCATGCACTCTGGAGGATAGTATACTCATCATTCGTCCAAGCTGCAGTCTCACAATCAACAGGATGTCAAGCATAAGCTATGGGAACACTAACACGGAAGCAAGCGACTCGGTGGCTCGGAGGCGATGGTTAATGCCTGCGGATTCGGCACGCGTTTTGGAAGCGCGTGCACGATGGGCTACTACGCTCGTTGGAAAGTTTGTCAATTTCCAAAAGTTTTCTACGCGCTGCATCCAACGTGAGGTTCAAGCGCATTGGGATGGCGGGGGTTTTATTCGAATTGAAAGAGTCAAGAATCTGTACCTGTTTCACTTCGAGAGGGAGGATGCAAGAGATTTGTTCTTGGCTGGAAGTCCGTGGAATTTATGCGGGGCGTTGGTTGTTCTCAAGGCTCTACTCCCTAATACCCCAATCCACGAACATCGGTTCGACGACATCGCGGTTTGGATACGGTTATAGAACCTACCACACGAATACTACAACGAAGAAGATGCGACGCTGATAGCCAGAGCGACTAGTCCTGTGGTAGTGGTGGATTGGCCTCCGGACGGCAATCGGAAATATGATTTTATACGGGTCAAGGTTCGCATCAATCCCTTCTGGCCGGTGGTGGCCGGGACATACGTTGAATTGATGAATAATCGGAGGCCGGGATGGATTCCGTTTAGCTATGAGAAAATCTTTCGGGTTTGCTTCCGCTGTGGTACGATAGGCCATTCTAACTATCTGTGCGCTAAATCTGTGGAGGAGGCTAGCTACGGGGTTGATAGGGGTTCGCGCGATCGCCACTGGCGATGCACTTAGAACTACTACAGCAAGACCATCGGGCTTTATTTGACGATCAACTGTTGGCGTGACCGAATACTAATTTTAATCGAACAAGTCATGTGCAATTGGTGGAAGGGGATGGACAACCAGATTTGAGGTTTCACTACCATGATAGCCGGGAAACAATGGACACAAAACAATCGGTCGACAACTTACAGGATTTGATTATTGCAGATGACTCCTCTTTGGAGACATCATCGGCGCAGGCGGCCAACAATCAGCCGACAACGGCGACAGGAACGCCGGAGGGGGCATCCGCTTCGGACGCGTGGTTGCCGGCGGTTACATCGCCGGCCGGAACTGGGGAAGGTGGGCGGCACGGTACGACGGAGGTGGAGTCGGCCCTGTCCCGGGTTGCCACATGGCTGTGGCAGGAAAGAGCGGTGGGCATGCCGGGTTTTCATGCATGCGGAGGCCAGATGGCGGCAGCCGAGGCCGCGCGACGAAGCGGTGGTCAACAAGTGCCGGAGGTGGCCTTGGAGGAAGAGCCGTGGCAGTTTCAAGGCGTGGACCTTGCTGCCGTCGTCTCATCTGGAGAGCTGCAGACAAGGACAAGCCGAAGTGGGGAGGGCCAGCTTGGTGGGCCAGAGCAGATTGGGCTGAATTTGCTTCATGGAATGGGCCTAAATCCTAAGGACAGGGAACTCAGGGAAGGGAATAAAGGAGAGCAGCTTGGGCCAAAGTTAATGGGCCTCCACGAAATGGACAGGGAAGTTAGGGAAGGGAATACAAGAAAGAAAAGTGGGCTGAAAGTCTTGGGCTTGCACGAAATGGACAGTGAAATCAGGGAAGGAAATAATGGGCTGAATGTGCAAGGCAACATTAAAAGGGCCAGTGAACAGCCTATTTACACGACCAATATAGGCCTGCAGAATTTAGGCCATGGAATCGCACAGGGATCCACGCATGGCACATTAGTACCACATGTTCCACGGCCGCACACCGGGGTGGCTCGAGCATGGTTCTCGGAGTCCTTGCTATTGGGAGAGACGCCTCGGGCACCGATTTCGCCAGGCTTTCATATGATCGCACCTAGCTTTCCCGGTAGCTCGGTTCACTCAGCCCCTATAGAACAACATTCGGACTCGGAGACTGACCCCTCGGAGGAGATGGAGGACTCGTTAGCTACATCATATCTCTCGGTTATTTCCGTTTCTTCAGATATTGGGTCTGCGGTTCAGGCTGAGGTGACAGTTGGAACGTCAGAGGCTTCTCATTCCTCCCAGGCAACTTCGGAGAGCTCCCGAAAACGTATAGCTGGAGCGACTGATACAGAAGAGGCTCCTCACAAGAAACATCGGGCAACAACTGGCCAGCAATCTCTGCCGCCAGGTATGTCGCCTTCATTGTCTCTGTTGTTATATATAGATATGCCAATTGATATGGATCTTAGTGCATGCTGTGTGGTTTCGGTGGTTGTCCCGCAACAACCCCAATGGTATCAGTGAAACTTTTCAGTTGGAACTATCGGGGGCTTAGGAACACCCTCACAGTTCGGGCGCTCGGGAAAACTCTCCGAGCGTCCAGGCCAAATGTTGTGTTCCTAATGGAGACCAAAACCGAGGTACAAGTTGTATCTAAAAAGCTAATTCAACGCGGGTTTCCTTCGTCGGTGGGGTAGACCCTCTTGGGACTGCCGGTGGGCTATGGGTAGGGTGGGATGACTCGCTTCAAATGACGTTAATTTTTAAAAATGCGCACCTAATTTTGATGCAAGTAACGGATGAATTCCGGTCCTCATGGTATGTGGGATTTCTATATGGTCATCCGGTCATGTCTGAGCGACGATTAGTCTGGAGGCAATTAGCGGAGATTTTGGCCTCGTTCAAGGGGCATCTGATGCTTGTAGGCGATTTTAACCAAGTCCTTTCCCCCATGGATAAATGTGGCATTCATCGCCATAATATTTCAGGATGTACGGACCTGCAGGATTTCCTCGACTCTCTGAGCCTACTACCCATGCATGTTCACGGGCCTAAGTACACCTGGACTAACAATCGACGTGACAGCGGGTGTACTTATGAGGTGCTTGATAGAGTGTTTGCCACTTTACCTTGGCAATCCTTATTCCCGGATGCACAGGCCAAAAATATGTCCATCTTCCGGTCAGATCACGCCCCTATTTTGTTAAATACTAAGCCAGCGGGGGTACGGTGGGGGCGGCCTTTTAGGTTTGAGGCTATGTGGCTTCAATTTCCAGGATGCCAACAATTGGTGCGAGATGCTTGGGGTGGCCGGATTTCGGGTTCACCAATGTACCGAGTGGTACAACGGCTGAGAGCCCTCAAGATTGATCTCAAGCTCTGGAGTCGCTCAACAATTGGGAATTTATCCGAGCAGATAAACTCCCTGCAGCGACTCATCTCTGACGCTCAGGCACACGTAGATACACAAGAGGAAAAAAGACGGGATCAGAACTTACGAGCACAATATGATCACCTTTTAACTTGCGAAGAAATGTATTGGGCTCAAAGGAGTTGCGAACGGTGGTTGCCACTAGAGGACCGTAATACACGATTCTTTCATTCGTCTTGCCACATTCGTGGGCAACGAAATCATATGGCTTGCCTACTGACGGCCGCCGGGACCTGGACTTGCAATGAGCAGCACATTCGAGATCTTTTTCAGGATTACTTTGAAGAATTATACTCATGCTCAGACTCTGAGGGCAACGAGAGTAATTTAGGAGACTACTCTATCTTGAGACATCTGGGATGTCGACTCACTCCTACACAATTAAGAGAACTCGATCAACCCTTCTGTGGGTCTGAGGTGGAGGTAGCCATCAAGCAAATAGGGGGAACTAAGGCTCTTGGCCCGGATGGTATGCCGGCGCTATTCTTTCAACACTACTGGCATCTACTGGGTCCATCAATCACTTCGGCCGTACTGTCGATTCTCCGCTCAGGTAAAATGCTGAAAGAAATCAATAAGACCTTCATTGTCCTGGTTCCAAAGAAATCCCACCCAGAGTCGGTCACGGACTTCAGGCCAATCAGCTTGTGTAACGTCCTTTACAAAGTGATCGCGACGATCCTTGTTAACTGACTCCGGCCGGTTATGGGCTCTCTAATATCTCCGTTCCAAAATGGCTTTGTTCCAGGTAGACATATTCAGGATAACATCCTACTTGCTCAAGAGTTAGTACACTTTACTAGGCACCAGATGGCTGGACGGAACCCGGTAGCGACATTGAAGTTAGACATGAGTAAAGCCTATGATCGAATTCGATGGGAATTTCTAGAACATGTCCTAGCCTCGATTGGATTTTCCTCAAAGTGGGTTACGCTGATAATGCAGTGTGTTTCAACTGTTGCATATTCAGTACTGGTGAACGGCAGGCCAGGTCCCCTATTCAAGGCCAGGTCAGGACTCCGTCAAGGAGACCCGCTATCCCCCTTCCTATTTCTTATGTGTGCAGAGGCTCTATCTGCAGCGTTAGGTCAGGGCGTGGAATGATCTGAAAGGTATTGCGATATCTCGCAAGTCCCCCCCCCCATTACGCACCTGTTGTTCGCAGATGACCGTTTTCTCTTCTTTCACCTCACTTATGACTCTACCCGCTACCTCCAGCATACCTTAGCAAGCTACTGCCACCAGTCTGGCCAAATGATTAATTAAGGCAAATCCAACCTTAATGTGAGCATGAATACTCCTTGGAGGCTTGCCAAATTTGCAACACATATGCTAAAGGTCCTGCTGAGTGCGGGATCAGGCAAATATCTGGGGATACACCTGGATTGGTTGGATCACAAGAAAAACATCTTGGCAGGGATAATGGACCGACTCAGGCAAAAATGCCAAGGCTGGACAGGCTTATTCCTTAGTCGGGCTGGTCGGTTGACGTTAATCAAAGCTGTAGTCTGGTCTATGCTTAGTCATTATATGTCAGTCATTCGCTTACCAGGGTACTTTTGTCAGGACGTTCACTCTATGCTTGCTAATTTCTTCTGGTCTGGAACCACCTCCGCAAGACACCTTCACTGGATCGGCTGGAAACATCTGTGCCAACCCCTATACCAAGGCAGTTTAGGCCTGTGCAATATCCAGTAGATGAATCAGGCTCTCCTTGCCAAAGTAGGGGCCCGCATTCTTTGGAATCCAGAAAGTCTGCTCAGCCAGGTGCTCTTAGGCAAATACTGTCAACGGGAAAATTTTTTACATTCCAAACCGGACAGCAGGAGCTCGTATAGCTGGAAAGGCTTGCTATTTGGGCGGGACCTACTCTTAAAGGGACTCTGGCGTCAAGTCGCCAAGTCTTCCAATTTTAGTTTTTGGGAGGTCAACTGGATACCTGGATATTCGTCCCAGTCACTTGAGCCGCTCCGCTCTGGTCAGACACACCAATGGACAATCGCAGATGTTATGGATCCTCAACAGGGATGGCTCCACAAGAAACTGGCGGCTCATCTACCTGAATCTGTGGTGCAAGCCATTCGGAGCTTATATTTATCACAATATGGGTATCCAGAACAATGGTATTGGGCAGCCTTGGCTCATGGTGAATACACAGTTAACTCGGGTTATCGGCTCTTGGCATCGGAAGGGTGCAGGGCAATCACCTATCCTAACCTACCGCTGAAAGTGTGGCGACGGTTGTGGAAAATTAACCTCCCTCACAAGCTTATGCTTTTCCTATGGCTATGTTTATGGGACCGCCTTCCAACGAGAGTTGAGTTACGCCACAGGGGTAGTGGCACTACCAATGAATGTCCATTATGTAGGCGCTCGGAGGAGACTGCCTCGCATTTATTCCTCTATTGTGAGGTAGTGAGGCATGTATGGTTTGGAGGATACCTCGGGCTCAGGTTCAACAACCGAGAGTCATCCCTATCAGACTGGCTAGTCCAATGGCTTTCTACTCCCTTCAATGATAACGACTACAGGGGTTAGGCCTTCTAGATTCTGGCTTGGACTCTTTGGGCCATCTGGTTAGCGCGCAATCAAATGGTGTTCCATTCTTCCAGTTTTAATCCGAGCAATGTTATTGCGCATACTAATCGCATGATGCGGTCCAATTCTGCTGCTTGGTCTGTATGCCAACAGAACCTGGAACGGCAGCACAAGGGGGTAGGATCCACTGTCCAATCAATGCAACCACATAGGGGGTCACACAGAACTATTACTCTATTTTCTCGGGGGTCTCCCGAGGTGGCGAGCACTGCTATCAGGTTACACTTTAGTATGGTTTGGGTGCCTCAGAAATTGTGTGTGGGTATAGGTATGGAAGCAGTGGATGCAAATGGCCATTACGTCGGATCCTTTGCGCGGGCGTTATGTTGCACGGATAGATCAGTGGCATCTGTGCTTGCTCTAGCTTATACTGTCTACTGGGCTTTGAGTCATAATTTCGTTAATCTCAAGTTATTTACTCATGATGCTTCCTTGTTTTTGCAGTTGTCAGGGAAGGATGATCTGACCACAACAAGTTCCCCAGCCCTTTTTGATTTGTATTATAGGTTGGATGACACTCAATACTGCTCCTTGAGTGTGGCGGGTCGACACGGTCTAGCTGAAGCTCGAACATTAGCTCGTGCCGCCGGGAGAGGGTGTATCCCAGTAGTCATGGACTGGCAGGTTCCAGGTGGCCAGGCTATTTTGCGACCTCGTGCGGATGTGGCAGTGCAGCGACCACCATAGGGCGGGTTGGGCAACTTGGATCATTGTAAATATGTTTGTGCATGGTTGTGTCTATGTTTCAGTATGTTTGTATCTCTGTATCTTTTGTTCTCTAGGTTGGGTTCTGTCAAACGTTTGTTCTTGGGTGATGGTATATATAGCAGGTAACGTTCTTACCTGATTTCAAAAAAAAAATAATGGAAGAAAGAGTAATAGATATGTGCCTTCCCTTTTCCTATGTCAAGAGACACTAGCAAATTTTGTCCAACAAATTCTTCACGCCTATTGAAGTGGGCTCAGCTCCATTCTTCCTTTATTAAAGTCCTCTGCTTCACTAAAATAAGCCCAACTATTTAACATTTATCAAAAGCTACCTTTTTACTTATCTTATTCTCTATTCCTATACTTAAGTTAAAAGCACCGACATAGTTAGTTTAAAAGGAACAAAATGGTATGAACATATGTGCAATTTGAAATCTCAAACACATTGAGAAGCCAAGAAACGTTGTTGCCAGAGCAAGTGTATGTTATCTGTTCAGAGAAAAAGGTCCAAATCATAATACAAGATAGGGTTGCACACCTTCGAATTCCAAATCCAAAAATGCTTACTGAAATGGAAATAATTATTTGTGTTATGATACCGTGCGTAAAAATCAAACATCCAATCTACTTTTGCAATCGGGGTTCTTCAATTAGGCCTTTTCTTCTTCTCTATATTGATGACCCTTACCCTAAGAAATTCAACTGCTTGTTGTAGAAATTTTAGTTCTACAAAAGGTGCCTACATGCAACATCTCGTTTGAAAGTCAAATCTGAAAATCTAAAACATATCTCAAGACGTTAAGTCTCGTGACGAAAAATAGCAGTAAATGTTTTAAAATCCTTCACTCGAGGCAATCTTAATTGCCCCCTCTAATACCTAATGGTGAGGTGAGACGAGAATGTTGGCCCTCACTAACCAAAATTGTTAGAAAGAGCACAAAGACTCATCCTTGGTCAGGACACCATTAATGTCAGGAAATGCGGTTTGGATATCCCAATTCTTGCACTTTTATCAAGCTTAAAAACGCTATATGAAAGGGGAAACAACTTAATAGATGGCATGCACCACATGTATGATCCCATGATGTTACTCTACAAGACCGACAACTCACAAGCTACATTTGAAATGAGTGGAATTCGCAATGGCATCGAAGAAAGTGAAGCAATCAAGAATGTTTTTGGATTCAAAGAATAAAGCAGCAATGTACATGGAAAAGGGGTTTACGTGTATACCTTGGTATGCTTGGCGTTAAGCTCCTTAGACACGGACGCTTTCTCGTTCATGCTTGTTTGCAGAGAATAACCAAGCAAGCAGAGAGAGAGAGAGAGAGAGAGAGAGAGAGAGAGAGAGAGCGAGAGAGAGAGAGAGAGAGAGAGAGAGAGAGAGAGAGAGAGAGTCCCACTCTCTCATTCCTTTGCGTGATTGGAGCATATTCAAAGGGTGAGACAGAAGGGGAGAGAAAGAGCCCTCAAATTCCGGTCATATCACAACGGCAACTAATTGTACAAAAGTTATTTATACTTCTAAAACTTGATTCCTAAACTCTTCACATACTACCCGGTTCTAAGTATAAAAATCAAGGAAAAAAATGCTTTTTAACGCCCTTTACTATTAGCGTTATGTTATATGGTGCTCTCTATTTAAAAAGTTACTACTAAATCTACTTCCACTATAAATTTTTTTGCACATTACACGATATCCTTCTAACTTACCCCTGATTTTGGATGACAATTGTTTGGCACCCTTTAAAGACCAAAATACCGTTATTATAACACACGTGCACACGGGGATTCTAAAGGGGATCCAAATTGGCATTATCCCTTGGGGGCATGTTGAAGAGGGGAGGGAGTCCAATGCACGAGGCTCCAAACAACGTAAGTTCAAGTTTACGCAGGCTTTCCCTGAATTCTGCAAGGAGATTTTCGCAAGTCAACCCCAGGTCACAAAGAAGCAACGTTAAACCACATCCCAAAACAGAGAGCAAAAGATGGATACCAAATAGCCGGAAGTGCTCAGTATGAGAAGTTGATTATTTTCAAGCCTCTGTTTCGGATATCCATATGTTGGGTATGCTCAGTGGAATTGTGAAGAAGGTCGTATTAGGTGAAGCGTCAGATGTGAGTAGGTGATACAAGAGAATACGGCTGAGGATCAAAGAAGGGTCACGTGTGGTTCACTTGAATCAAGGCAGTTCGCCCTACCCCAAGTCACACCCGACCTGCTAGATAATATAACATAAGGGTGTTGTTTGAATTGAAAAAGAATGGAAGAAAGAGTAATAGAAATGTGCCTTCCCCTTTCCTATGTCAAGAGACACTAGCAAATTTTGTCCAACAAATTTGTTCACGCCTATTGAAGTGGGCTCAGCTCCATTCTTCCTTTATTAAAGTCCTCTGCTTCACTAAAATAAGCCCAACTATTTAACATTTATCAAAAGCTACCTTTTTACTGATCTTATTCTCTATTCCTGTATTTAAGTTAGAAGCACCGACATAGTTAATTTAAAAGGAACAAAATGGTATGAACAGATGTACAATTTGAAATCTCAAACACATTGAGAAGCCAAGAAACGTTGTTGCCAGAGCAAGGGTATGTTATCTGTTCAGAGAAAAAGGTCCAAATTTGCACACCTTCAAATTCCAAATCCAAAAATGCTTACTGAAATGGAAATAATTATTTCTATTATGATACCGTGCGTAAAAATCAAACATCCAATCCACTTTTTTGCAATCGCGGTTCTTCAATTAGGCCTTTTCTTCTTCTCTATACTGATGACCCTTACCTTAAGAAATTGTTGCAGAAATTTCAGTCCTACAAAAGGTGCCTACATGCAACATCTCGTTTGAAAGTCAAATCTGAAAATCTAAAACATATCTCAAGACGTTAAGTCTCGTGACGAAAAATAGCTGTAAATGTTTTAAAATCCTTCACTCGTGGCAATCTTAATTGCCCCCTCTAATACCTAATGGTGAGGTGAGACGAGAATGTTGGCCCTCATTAACCAAAATTGTTAGAGAGAGCACAAAGACTCATCCTTGGTCAGGACACCATTAATGTCAGGAAATGCGGTTTGGATATCCCAATTCTTGCACTTTTATCGAGCTTAAGAACGCTATATGAAAGGGGAAACAACTTAATAGAAGGCATGCACCACATGTATGATCCCATGATGTTACTCTACAAGACCGATAACTCACAAGCTACATTTGAAATGAGTGGAATTCGCAATGGCATCAAAGAAAGTGAAGCAATCAAGAATGTTTTTGGATTCAAAGAATAAAGCAACAATGTACATGGAAAAGGGGTTTACGTGTATACCTTGGTATGCTTGGCGTTAAGCTCCTTAGACACGGACGCTTTCTCGTTCATGCTTGTTTGCAGAGAATAACCAAGCAAGCAGAGAGAGAGAGAGAGAGTCCCACTCTCTCATTCATTTGCGTGGTTGGAGCATATTCAAAGGGGGAGACAAAGGGGGATAGAGAGAGCCCTCAAATTCCGGTCATATCACAACGGCAACTAATTGCACAAAAGTTATTTATACTTCTAAAACTTGATTCCTAAACTCTTCACATACTACCCGCTTCAGAGTATAAAAATCAAGGAAAAAATGCTTTTTAACGCCCTTTACTTTTAGCGTTATGTTATATGGTGCTCTCTATTTAAAAAGTTGGTACTAAATCTACTTCCACTATAAAAAATTGTGCACATTACACGATATCCTTCTAACTTACCCCTGATTTTGGACGACAATTGTTTGGCACCCTTTAAAGACCAAAATACCGTTATTATAACACACGTGCACATGGAAGCGCGCACGCACTATGGGTCCCCCCCAACCCAATCACCTACCACCACACACATATACATGCTGTGCACACACACACACACACACAACCACCACACCACACCACACACACACACACACGCACACACACACTGAACACCACAAAACACAGAGAAACAAACAGTCACACAAACACTCCACATACACACAGGGACACACTGCACGGACACACAAACTACACCCCTCCCCTGCCTCTCCCCATCAGGGGCGGAGTCAGGATTTCATCCCAGGGGGTGCTAAAAATATATCGAAATTAATAAAAAAAATTATAAGTAAAATAGCACAAAAAAAAGTGCATTTTTCGAAATAAAATACATTTTATTTTCAATATCAATCCATCAATTATTAATCAAATAACCTAATTAATCAAAAATATTTTATTCTTTTACTTTTTCAGTCATGTTTCATTATTGCGTTAACCTAATTTCAACCCACCATTCAACTAAATCAGACATTCGACATCTCAATCCAATTGGGTCCCATCCTCCATCAATCTTAATATCTCAATGCTAAACATTAACCATAATCAATGCTCAAGATTATCCATAATCAATGCTAAACATTATCCATAATCATTAATCAATGCTCAAGATTATCCATTTATCCTGCTCAAGATTATCCATAATCCATTCATAATTTCCTATGGCTATGAGCAATGATACTAAAAAGATAACAAACAAATTTTGTAGAGATGGCAACTGGAAAAATCAAGTCAATGAAGTCATCAAGGTGAAATTAAAGTTTCGGAAGTCAGAACAGACATGTCGCCGACTCGCCGCCGGTCGCCGGCCGGAGTTCTTGGCCGCTGGTGGACTGTTGGAGACTTGGAGTGAAGACCGAACTGAAGGTTGGATCCAGATCCTATGTCGTCGCCGACTCGCCGTCGGCATAGATCTAGAAGACAGAGATAGCCCAGATCGTGGGCTCACCGTCGACCGCTCGTGTCGTGCGTTTGTGTCGACGGGGTGTGTGTCGGTCAGTCGGTGTCGTGGGTTCGTGGCTACCGGAGTGAGGCGCCGGCAGCGCCGTTGGCAGGTTAGTCAGCCGTCGGTCGGTGAGAAGAGAGAGAGAGAGGTCGACAGGAGAGAGAGAGAAAAAGAGAGCCGAAGAGAAAGTTTGAAATTATGGGAAAAAACTATATATAATTTTTTTTTCAAAATCTGAGGGGGTACATTAGCCCCCCCTCGTACAAGCGTGGCTCCGCCCCTGCTCCCCATTACCTACCACCACACACACACACATGTACACATTGCATGCACAAACAAACACACACACCCGCACCCAAACACATAAAACACACAAACACATATCCGCACCCACTGTAGGCACCCACAAAAACACCACCTACTCCCATACACACACTGCAAGCATACACAAATGCACACCGAGTTTGGGTGGG
This sequence comes from Escallonia rubra, assembly GCA_033065855.1. Classification (NCBI taxonomy): domain Eukaryota; kingdom Viridiplantae; phylum Streptophyta; class Magnoliopsida; order Escalloniales; family Escalloniaceae; genus Escallonia; species Escallonia rubra. The sequence goes on from JAVXUO010001276.1 coordinate 112,097, forward strand.
TGTTTTTGTACGTGTGTAAGGTGATGGGGGATGAGGGGTGCGGGGTAGGGGGAGTTGGAGAGAGGGTGTCTGGCTAAGAGTAAAGGTAGCGAGGGGCAGGGGGAAGAGCTAGTAGAGTTGTAAGGGGGCAGGGTAGGTAGAGTTGCATGGGGCGTGTTTGTGAGTGGTGTGAGTTGGTGGGTGTGGTGGGTCAACCGACATGTGTGGTGGGTGTTATGTGTTTGTGTGTGTAGACGAGGTGGTTTGGGGTTCGGGTGGGGGTAGTGGGTTGTTTGTGTTTGGGTGCGTGGGGGGAACAAAAGAAGATAGAATATAGTTTGGTTTGAAAATTTTGGTTTAAAAAGGGGTAATTACGACATTTTCAATGTCCTATGTTATAGCCCCATCCAACGTGCGCAATTTTCGGTAGTGGAGGTAGGTTTAGTAGCAACTTTTATAAGTTGAGGGTGCCATATTGCCAAACGCTTAAAGTATAGGAGGTCAAAACGCATTTTCCCTAAAAACCAAACCCTAAACTCTTACTAAAACTTCTAGTACATGAATTGTGTAACTAAAGAAGGAATTGGTCCCTTAAAATTGGTATTGGTACCTATTTAAGGCGATTAAGTACTCGGGAATCCCTAATTTTTCTTGTTTATTTTGCTCCATCCCAAAGTTTGTCGCTCACTATTTCTTTTTGGACAATTCCAAAAATATTGTTGACTTTCAAATCACTAAAAAAATTTATTCTTGTATTTTTGTTTTTGCCCTTTTTAATTATGACTCTTTCTCTCTCCTCAGGCTACCTCCCACCATCCATAATCTACTCATTTTCTCTTCTCTCTCTACACTACCTTTCTCCTCTTTCCTCACCCAATTTCCACGATTAGGGGCAGACCCAGGATGTTCATTGAGGGGCCAAAAGTTGCAAGTAAAAGCTTTACTCACCGGTGTTATAAAATTGATCTAATATGACCACATTTGGTGCAAGAAGCGACATCAAATAAACTTGAAGCAGTTCGAGTCTTCAATTGCATGAGATGTGCAAAAATAATTACATATTCATTTGCATTGGTACAAGCATCACATCTATATTGAGGTTGTACCATTTATGTGCATTTATACATGCTAGTCTTTGCACATCAATTTAGAAATAATTCTACAAAATACTAAGCACATATAGCACTCTTAAATATATCAGTTTTACGTATATGAAAAATGTATATTTGAGATTGAGTAGCGACAAAAAGTATTAGTCAAACTTTGAGTTTGTCTATGCAAAAGAAGAAGAATAATCCGAATTTTCTTGTGAATTATATATATATAAGCACTCCAAAACAATTTCTCCCAAACTTCAAATGGTTTTAAGTGGCACGTGTTAATAAGACAATTTTAACCTTTAAAGACAGAAATGAAGTGAAAGTGTTAAAATTTCAAAATATATACTAGGAGTTTTAAATTTTTTAGTTTAAATGCTTTAACCAAATGTTATGTTGGGTCATCCTCCCCCCCCCCCCCTGCATTTCAATAGTTCTGACACTATCCACCGTTCCCAATAGCCATCGTCTTACTTTTAATCATCACCCAATTGCGTTCCTTTGTGCTCCATGTCACCGTCTTACATCAACCATAGTCGCGCCTTTGATCAACCAATGTTACAACATTCCTATAGCGAACCACCTAAAAAAAATACCCCAGGAAGATTTCAGGGAGTCACCGTTTTATTTAATTAAAGAAAGGAAAATAAAAAAAACTAAAGAATGACTCAAAAAATGTCCAAAAAACTACTATTCTATTGAAATCAAATAAATGGGTTCGGGGACTAAGTTATACAACATAAAGGTGTTAGACACTCACCATACCCTTTTGGACACTCCTGAAAAGCTCTAAAGAGAAAAAACTAAGATTAAATTGACACCCCTGAAAATATAGGCCAAGGAGCCTATTTATAAATCTCTGGCCACCAGAAATGATAAAGATGGCTATATCAATCTACAATCTAGAGATAAGGCATAATTTTGATAACAATGCAGATGGACAAAAGTCAACTAACCGACCAGTTTGTCAAAAACCTTCTGATTCATCCCATAATTTTATAATATATTTTTCCAAAATTTGAGACATTATCCGACCCTAATTCTGTATTTATCTTTGATTTTCTAGATTTGATGTACTAGATTCGACATTTATCTTTCAAAATCACATGAATCCTTGATTTAATCTCTTTCATTAAGGATAGACCACAAAGTAATCCTTAAATCATCTAGACAAATCACAACACAGACATGGATTGGACTAACATAATTAGATTGGATTGAGCCAATTAACTAACTGAACAACTAAACTGATAGACAAGTAGACTAGACGAGACAATTGGACTAGACAAAAGGACTTGACAATTGGACTTATGACCTGGACAACTGGACTTGTAGACTGGACTACTACATTGCTAGACTGAACAAGACAACTGGACTAGACCAAATTAAACTAATTAAGTTATATTACTAGGCCTAAGCTTAATAATAAACTTTAATTAATAATAAAGCCCAATATTTATTAAAGGCTTAATTGCACTGTAAACCCTGTGTTTTTCAAAGGATTACAATAAAAACTCTAAAGTTTAAAACTCGACATTTAAGACCCCAACGTTTGCCAACTGTTGCAATCTCTGGAATTTTCTAACGGGATTAACAATTTCGTTACTTTTTAAGGGCATTTCTGTCCTTTAGATTATTTTTTAAAAACAATTCAACAATAAACTTGTTAAACCAATTTCGACGGATGAGATCAAAGTAAAGGAAGGGTTGGATGGTAATTTTTCCATTCTTTTCTTCCTTTTCCTTTATCCCTCACCTTCACCTGCCCTAATCATCGCCGCCTCCACCTCGACTCACCATAGCTGTGTCCCCTACCGCCGGCGATTCTGACTGTTACCCTTCTCCTCCGTTCTTGCAACGAGATTGGGAAGGCCATTTGGTACTATCTGATCCTTCGCCACAATACGTCGCAACAATCTCCACTGTCCTCGCCTCTCTAAATCCATAAATGATTCCTCCCCACCAAAGCTACCTTGAATTTGTACTCCAAACTTCAATGAGACATGCAACCTCTTGTGCTTATGGCTAGTGGCTGGGGTGGGCAACTATGAAAGAAGCAGGTTGGGTAGCTGGAAGTGGGAAAGTAAGTGGTGGTGGAGGTGGAAGAAGAAGGTATGGCCAAAAGAAAATGAAAAGACAAAACTACCCTTAAAAAGTAACCAAATCGTTAATCCCGTTAGAAAATTCCAGAGATTGCAACAGATGACAAACGTTGGGGTCTTAGATGTCGAGTTTTAAACTTAAGGGTTTTTATTACAATCATTTGAAAAACACAGGGTTTACATTGTAATTAAGCCTTTATTAAATTAAAATGACTACAAAAATGGGGTGTCTACAATTCCATTGATGAATGCCTTTGCCTTCTTCGTCAACTATCATCACCAGCTGCCTCTTGAGTCTTCTAAGTCTAATTCTAGATTTAGAACTGATATGAAGCTTTTTTAGTTTTTTAAGATTTGATTCCATAAAAGTTTCACTATAATTTTTCATTTTGATCCCACCAACAAATCAAACTTAGTTTTATGTTCAATAAGAATTAAAATAGTATGTAAACGTGGTTTAAATTAAGAAAATTTGTAGAGGTGTTTGGAAGGGAGTGCTACATTCCTTTCTTTGTTGATAAAGGCAACAATGTTGTTTCCTTAATTAGTTTTGATTTCAAATGCTCAGTTCATTATGTTCTTGTCGCATTTCTATCTTTATCAACTTTAGAAAGCGGTTGATTTATCTTTATCTTGTCGCTCATCGACCAACGACTTCCACGCGTTTGGGTGAGCCCTCTTTCACTGCTTTTAGTGTCTCTAGATGACCAACAACTTCCACGCGTTGTTGGCTTTAACTTCTAGATATGCTATTTCCCTTGTGTCTCTGAGCAACCAACCGCTTGTATGTATTGTTTCGTTACGATTCTTAGATATGAGTTTTGAGTGTTCCTAAGGGACCAATCGCTTTCACCCGCTATTGACTTTGGCTCTTAGGTTTTTTATTCTCGTTGTATTTAGATGATCAATTACTTTCGTGCGTTGTTGGATCCGGCTTCTAGATATGCTCTTTTGCTTGTAATAGAAGCGACCAACCACTTCCACCGCATTGCTTTAGCTATAATATATTAGTTTCCAGTGTTGCTAAACAACCAACCACTTCTATGCGTTGTGCTCTGACTTTTAGGTTTGATATTCTCTATATGTCTAGATGACCAACCGTTTTTACATGTTGTTGGCTTCGGCTTCTTGATATACTTCTTTCCTTATGTCTAAGCTACCAACCACTTCCGCACATTCTTGGCTCCGAATCTTAGGTTTGCTGTTTTCCATGAGAACCTCATGTAAATACTACGGAAAGAACATGATTGATAGTATGACATATTCAATAGAACTGTCACATGAACTGCTGTTAAATGTGACTAAAAAATCGACCGCTTTCACGTGTTGTTAGCTTCAATTCTTAGATATGTGCTTGATATCCCTAGATAATCAACTGATTCCAAGTGTTGTTGGCTCTGGCTTCTATGAGTGTGCCTTTTATCTGACGACCAGCCGGTTCCATGCATTGTTGACTTTGGCTTCAAATAAAGTTTAGTCTTAGAATTTTTTTTTGTTAGTCGAGGACTACGACTTCTAAGTGTTGTTTGTACTGACTTCAAGTGATGTCTCCAGGTGCTTGGCAGTAGTTTAGTGTACTTATTAACCCTTTAGATTTCCAGTTCTAGTTTTCAGTTCTAGTTTCCAGTTCTAGTTTCCAGTTCTAGTTTTCAGTGTCCAGTCGTCCGCTCTCTGAATTACGCTTCTCTAATTCCTTTTCCACGAATATGTAGGAAGCCTTACACAGGCATGGCCCCTCTTTTTCTGAGTACTCACGTCAGTTGTTTGTCTCGAGGTTTTTTTTGTATTTTTTATAACAAATTTGTTACTTTTAGTGATGTTGACTCGCGTACGAGTTCCCTTGCCGAAGGGCTCTGTAGATATGTAGGCTTTTATGTTATATGTTATTTTCATCCAGTCTCGTTCGGTCCAGTCCAGTCTAATTAATCTATTATAAGCTCTATTTCCTTATGTTTTTATTTTTATTTCAGTCTAATCATGCCCAGTCAGCTTATGTTGTGTTTAACCCAGGTCAGAGTCTTGTAGTCTAGTTTACCTTAGATTTGGTTATGGGCCCGTTTTACTTTATTCATGTGCATTTTAATGGTAAGTTGGATTTATTTTCTAGAAAAACGTCTATAAAATAAAGTCTCAAGGAAACATGTATCGGTTAGTACACTTAAGAGCACCTATACGTAGAGAATAGTTACCTTTTTCATTATTCTCTCTAGTGGCGGCTAGAGTTGCATCTTATTTTTTTTGCGCAGCTTTTAAATCTACTTATTCTTTTTAATTCCTTGCATCGAAGGATATATCTAAACCAACAACTAGGCCGTCCAAATCAAAAGGTAAACTCAATTGCCTCTTTTAGTTAAAAATAATATGGCAACTCGAGAAATCATAGATTCGGATGCAGGTCGTCACAAGTACAATTCTTTTGAATCCCTTAGCTTATCAAGTTTCATAAAGTTTTGCAATAAGTCAACTAAAATATACTTCCTCCTTTTTAAAAAACAAACTGTTCATATTTACTTTTTTCGTTATCCTGAAAATATTGCTCGCCTTTTAGTTTAGGTAACAAATGCTCTTCCATCTTTACTCTTGTTATCATCATATTCCCTTTGCCCATAAGGTGTCACTAAAAAGCTCTCTACTGTAGAAAGCTCTGTTAGGGAAAGTGAAAATGGATCCTGAACCAGGCGATGCTGATGATCCTGCTTGTAGAGGTCAAGGTCATATTCTCTCTCCAAGGATAGATCTTCATATGAAGGACTCAAGTCCTCCCTCGTCTCCAAAGCTGAACCAGGGTAGCCAGAGACCCAACCTTCAGCCTAAGATTACAGAGTCCCCACGACTCGAAGTCTCGAAACCTAAGTCCTACCGAGACATTGTATCTACCTCCCAAGGAAGAGAGATAGAGTTCGAAAGATACATGGAAGATTCAACGTCTGATGAAGAAGAATAAGAAGGCAACCAGTCTCTTACTCCCCAATTTGTTGAGATAAATGATAACCCGCTAAGACCTAACATATCTCTGTCGCCTATACTCATTCAAAAGATCAGGAAGAAATGGGAAGGTACCTTAATCGTTAAGCTGTTGGGTAAAATGATAGGATTTCGAGCTCTTTCCACTAGACTTCGATCCATTTGGAACCTTTAAGGGGATTTTGAGATCATCGACCTGGACGGGGGTTTTTTCCTAGTGAAATTTGACTACATACAAGATTATCAATGTGTAGCGAGTGGAAGGCCTTGGATAATCTTAAATCACTACCTCACGGTTCGGAAGTGGGAACCTAATTTTAAGCCCTCTAAAGCTCAGGCAACCAGAACTGCTATTTGGATTCGGCTCCCTGAATTGCCAATTGAATACTACAACGAAAGGGTGTTGCTGAAGATTGCTAAAAGATTTGGCAAACCTCTGAAAATTGACCTAAACACTGCTACATCAATTCGTAGTAAGTATGCTCGGATTTGCGTGGAGATGGATCTAAGTCAATCCCTAATTCCAGCCTTTGTGATTTGTGGGAAGGAATACAAGGTGGAATACGAGTATTTGAACAACATATGTTTTAGCTGTGGATGTGTGGGACATCGCCGGGAGCTTTGCCCGGAGAAGAGAATGAGGATGCCGGAAAATTCAAACAGGATGGACCAACCAGACACACGAAGGATTGATGTCATCAGCCACGTGGATGAGGAACGAGTGACAACCGAACAATTTCAACGGACACATGATGCAACGGCTATTAATGAATTTGGGCCTTGGAAGTTAGCTAAGAGACGGTCTCGAAGACAGCCTGTCGTGAGGCCCAATAACGTGGCCCAAAACTCTAACCGCTTTCAAGCCCTTCAGAACACTATGGAACCAACTGGAAACCGAAGTGGGAATCTGGTCCCTGAGGCTACCCTTAAGCCCGCAAATGAGAAATCTCCAAGCCCTGACCCTCTACAGTCCAGTCCTAAAAGCATGGCCCAAACAACCATGGCCCAAGAAAACATAAGCCTTGAAGCCCAATTGGGCCCATCCAGCTTCCCCATTCGGGGTAAATTCTGGCCGTCCGATGAAAGCATGAATCCTACGGTGGAGGAGCCTCCTCTGAACCCTAATGGGATAAGTATATCCCTTCCTATTCACCCAGCCGCTTAACCTTCCAGTTCTTCGCCTAATCCCAAGCCTCTCGGGAATATCCCGTCTGTTCACCGCCTTAGCCAGATCCCTTGCACCGATCAACCGGTGTTAATGGAGACTGTCAATGCTTACCCAAACAGAACCCAAGATAGAGAACCACCCAAACCCCCCTTCCTAAAGCATCAACCTGAAAGTGCCCGCCAGCAATCCCCCTCTCTTCATCATCGATCGTTTTCACCAGAGGCGAGACGAGGCAGATCTGATAGTTTTTCTGTGTCTGATCATCCTGAAAAGGACTCAAGAGAAGCACTGAAGGTTAAGGGATCTAGAACCCATCGTCGTGAAAGAATAGCCATGAAAGATGGCCAGAATCAGCAAATGGATCCCCAGGATTAGTTTTGCTCCCGGTTGTCCCCCCCCCCCTCCTTTTTATTTTATGGATTTTTTGTTTTGGAATTGTAATGGTGCCGGCAACAACAAGTTCAAACGAGATTTTCGAGAAATTGTGAGAAGATTCAAACCTACGGTGGTGGCAATCTTTGAACCTATTGTGAAGATGGAACAGATGGGGGAGTTCTTCACCAATTTGGACTTCACTGATCATTTTTCTATGGATCCCGAAGGAAGATCAGGGGGCATATGGCTGTTTTGGAATTCCAGAAGCACGACTATTTCGATTATCCAGGCCCATCCTCAAGTCATCCACGCCCTTGTGTCTAACCCTAGTTCTGATGACTGGATCCTCTCCGCGGTCTATGCCAGCCCCAACTGGTCCAAGCGCAAAGACCTCTGGGAGGTCCTTAAAAAATTTGCAGCCAATATCTCTCTCCCTTGGATGCTGAGGGGGGACTTCAACGATATTGCGGATTTGAGCGAGAGGAAGGGAAGTCAAGAGTTGCTGGACTGCACCTGTATCAAAAAGTTCAACGACAACATAAATCACTGCAACTTGGTTGATTTGGGATGCTGCGGACCAAAACTTACCTGGACTGATGGAAGAAAAAGAATTGCGAATACCTAACAATGGCTGGATCGTGCTATGGCCAACCCCGACTGGTGCATCAAATTCCCCAAAAATTAGGTGTACAACTTTCCTAGAATTTCCTCTGATCATTGTCCCATTTTTTTGAGCTGTTCTGGTAGTTTAATTCACTCGAACAATCCTAAGCCTTTTAGATTTGAGGTTTCTTGGGCTACCCATGAAGGTCTTCTTCCCATCGTGAAAGAAGCCTGGAAGCCTAACATTAATGTTCAGAATCTTAGTCAGAACATCTCCCTGTTTAGAGGTAGTGTCCAGTTGTGGAACAAGAATACCTTTGGGAATATATTTCATAGGAAAAAAAAAATTCAAAAAATTTGTGGTCGAGAATTTTGGGTATTCAGGAAGCTTTATCTGTTAACTCTTCCCATAATCTTCAACTGCTTGAGAAGGAGCTGAGAAATGAGTACAATAGTACTCTGCTCCAAGAACAGCTTCTTTGGTTCTAGAAATCTAGGATCAATTCTTTGGAGTTAGGAGATAGGAATACTAGATACTTTCATATGTCCATTGTGATTATAAGGAAAAGAAACAAGATAGAAACCCTTAAGAATGAGCTTGGAAATTGGATAACTAAATAGGAGGACCTCGTAAGTCACATAAGTAACTATTTTCAGGATTTGTTTAGCCATGAAAACTTTGATCCCCAGGATATTAATGAGATTTACATTGATGTTAGGGGTCCCAAGATTGATGATCTTGAGTCCAGGATGTTAGGGTCCCCTTTAGTAGATTGTGAGATTCATAGGGCTTTTCTTAATATCAGTCTTTTCAAAGCCCCGGGGCCTGATGGTCTTAATGACTTTTTCTTTCATAAGTACTGGGAGATTGTTGGGCCTTCTTGCTGTAAATTCATTAAGGATTGCTATAATAGTGGGATTATGCCTATTGACAACAATCTTGCTTATGTGACCCTGATTCCTAAAGTTGACATTCCCCAAGAAATTGCTCAATTCAGGCCCATTAGTCTCCTAAATGTTACTTACAAAGCCCTATCTAAACTTTTGGTGACTAGAATGAGACCTTTGTTACATAAAATTATAGGCCTAGCTCAGTGTAGTTTCATTCCTGGCAGATCTACCATAGACAATACCATCATTACTCAAGAGATCATTCATACCCTTAAGCATGCCAAAAGAAAGAAAGGGGGGATGATATTTAAAATTGATCTCGAAAAAGCCTATGATAGAATGAGTTGGAAATTCATTGAACAAACTCTGTGGTATTTTAACTTCCCCCAGAATTGGATAAATATCATTATGAGCTGGATTACTAGTGCCTCCATGTCTGTTCTTTGGAATGGTCATCATCTGCCTCCTATCAAGCTTGGTAGAAGGCTAAGACAAGAAGACCCCCTATCTCCTTATATTTTTTCTCTGTGCATTGAGAGATTATCTCACATGATTCACCAGATTAACAATGATAGAAAATGTCTGGGATTAAGAGCCTCTAAATCTGGACCCTTTATTTCTCATTTATTTTATGCTGATGACCTTATGTTGTTCTGTTCTGAGAGTAATTATAACTGTGATACTTTCATGCATATCTTGAATGACTTTTGCTGCATGTCTGGTCAAAAGGTGAATCTCCAGAAGTCTAAGCTTTATTTATCCCCCAATGTCCCTAGTCTTAGGGCTAAGGAGCTTAGCCTTAGATGTGGTATCCCCCTTACTTCTAATATTGGTACTTATCTGGGGATACCTATGGTGCATAAGAGAGTGTCTAGAGGCCTGTATGACAGTATAATAAAAAGAATGCAGAGCAAACTTGCTGGTTGGAAAACTAAATTTCTCTCATTGGCTGAAAGATCTACTTTAATACAATCTGTTACTTCTACTATGGCTAACCATGTGATGCAAACCCAAATGCTGCCCAAAAAGATTACTGATGATATGGATAGGATAAATAGGAATTTCCAGTGGTGGGATACTGCTACTGCTAGGAAAATCCACTTGGTCAATTGGAATAGTGTATGTCAGTAAAAAAAAAATGGAGGTGTTAACATTAGGAAAGCTCACCTAAACAGTCTAGCCCTGACAACTAAGATTAGCTGGAAACTTATTACCAATGAGGATCACCTGTGGGTTAAGGTTCTTAAGGCCAAATATTCTGATAATGGTAACCACAGAAGTTGGCCAAAGAAAAGTGGGGGATCTCACATCTGGAGAAGTATTAGAGCCACCATGCCCATTTTGAATGTGGGGGTTAAATGGAATGTCCAGGATGGCAAGTCCATATCCTTTTGGCAAGATTGGTGGGCTGGAAATGGGCCCATTAATCCTAACCCTGACTATGAGAATAACTTGACTGTTGATAAGTTTATTTCACAAGATGGGAGCTGGAAGGTTCAGGACCTCTCTAGGTATATCTCTAACAATCTGATTCAGGCCATTACTAGGATCCACCTACCTATACATCAACCTGAAGTGGACTTCCCTTTTTGGGGTGTTGTGGGAAATGGTAAGTTCTCTACCTCAAGTGCCTATAGAATAGCTTCTTTTCTGGATGTGAACAATGCCACATATCCTAATTTTGTTTGGATATGGAGGCTCAAGATCCCCCCAAAATTTAAATTCTTCCTTTGGACTATGAATCATGGAAGACTTCTCATCAATGAGCTGAGAGCTATAAGGAACATCAGCCTGAGTGCCATTTGCAGTAGATGCAAAATAGAAGCTGAAACCATAGACCACACACTTAGAAAATGCTCTAAAGCTAAAAGCCTATGGACCAAATTATTTGACTCTAATCTCTTTGAGCAGGACTTGAGAACCAACATTATTGATTGGATTAAAAGGAATTTAACTGATTGTGGTAATCAGCTTTTCATGAATTCAAATTGGAAATCTGTGTTTTTAGCTTGTCTTTGGAAAATTTGGAAGGAACGCAACAAAGAAAGCATTGAAGGGATCACATTGCCGGTGTGGCAAGCCTGGAAAAGAGTTCTGGAACTGGCTACTGATCTGGACTCTGCTAATAGTAAGCATCCCCCCCTTCCCAGTAAAACTCCTATGCTTATCAAATGGTTATTGCCTCCTGCAGGTACTCTTAAATTCAACACTGATGGCTGTGCTAAAGGAAATCAAAGAGGAGGATATGGAGGTGTGATCCGAGATGACAATAGGCAATGGAAAGGAGATTTTTTTGGAAGCATGCCCACTGATGATAGCCTGGAAGTTGAAATACATGGAGTTTACAAAGCACTACAAATTATCAAAGACAAACAGCTTCGTGAAGTTACGGTTGAAACGGACTCCCTCATAGCGCAACAATTGATGACTACGTCCGAGATCGAATCTTTTCATCTTTTGTCTACTATTGTTAGTGATTGTCGCTTTTTGCTCATAGCGACTAAGTCTAGAATAATACATGTTTTTAGAGAGTGCAACCAATGTGCTGATAAGCTAGCCAATCTAGGAACTAGATATGATGGGGATTTTGTTTATCTCAACCAACCCCCGGTAGAACTTAGACCACTGCTTCTAACAGATGTAATTGGGGTGGTATACCCCCGTAACTAAGTTGTATTTCTGTTCCGTTCAATAAAAAAAAAATCTTTACTCTTGTTCTGATTGACTAAATTATTACGTGATCGACCTTCTTTTACTCATTAGTTTCTCCCTTGCACCAGAATACGACCCAGTAGGGACTGGGTTCTCTTTTGCTTTTCTATTTCATGGACAGCCGCCATAACTACCACCTTCCCTTCCTCCACCACTTCCAATCCAGCTGCTTCCTCTTTCTTTCAGCGTTCTCTTTATGCCTAACCATCACCACCGATCTCTTCAACCACTGTCACCTCCTCTAACGCAAGCCACCTGTAATTTGAGCCCAGAAAGGTAACCATCGGAACAGATCGCATCGTTGACATCCTAACCCATTAGAATCCTTTGATACCGTAAAAACTTTTTCCGGGTTTGAGATAAATCGGGTTTGATTGTATGGATTGGCTCAAATTTTTTGGGCCAAAGGAGATCGCTTAAACACACCATCAATTTGATCCAGAATAAATGGTTTTTCGTAATCAAAGCTTCTACGGAGTCACGTTTGTCAGCGGATCTCTTGACTTAATGAGCTTGATTAGACGATAGGCAGTAGTAGCCTGCCTGCTCAAGAAACATGGAGAACATACAATCACTTTAATCTTTTTTCATTTAAAGTGGAGAATTTTGAAGGGTCTCGTTTACCGAATAGATAGAGAGAAGATGACATGTAACATGCATCATTAATGATGGTAGAATTAGAAATGTCTAAAAAATTGACCAAAATTTTTTTTTTCTATGATCCGTCTTGTTTAACACTATAAATATTTCTTACGAGCATTCCATGGAATAGCGATTTAAAATACCAGAATTGCAACAATAGCATTACATCAACGTTCTTCAAAAAATAAAAATAAAAATTTAACTAAAAATATTCAAACTTTGCAAACCCTTAGCATTTACACGTTAATTGATTAACTTAGTAGGAGTTAATATGATAATATAGCACCTAAGTAAACTTTACAAATGAAAAATGTTTATAATAGTACATGAAGTAGATATTGAAACTTAAAAAAAAAATAGTAACTCACGAGTCAAAATTTGCTTTGTACTCTTATTGTACTTATTATTGAGTGTAATCACATAAAAAGAAGAACTCAACAACATCGGTGTTTGTAACCATACACAATTGCATCCCATCAATCACAATCTACATGATTGTAAGAATAAGTATCATTATATATATAACACCGTAAAACTTGAGGCTAGTATTATGGTGGTAAAAAAAAAAATCTATCTGATTTTTTATCGGTGAACATTAATTTTGTGATCTTTAGTGATAATCTATATGATCTATACGTTGTAATTTAACGATAGTAATTATAAGTGATATTGATTGAAGTCTTTAGTGACGATTAACATGATCGAATTTTATCGGCAAGCTTTAGCAAGGAAACCATAAGTTATAATTGAACCGATAGTCATTATAAGTGATATTACTTGGGGCCTTTAGTAACGATTAGCGTGAGTGACATTCACGCCCCGATCCAGAGGCGGACCTACACATACTATTTCAAAATATTCCTGCTTACCAGAAATATAATACCCAAAGAATTTTTACTAAGAACTTAACCTCAAAATGATAATCAGAGCTCTAAATGTATCCCAAATCAAAAGCATTTGTATTTATCCTCAAAGTTTAATAAATGCAGCGGAAATCTAATAACAATAGTCACTTCCCAAACATTGGGGTTACCAAAAGCTACTTAATCAAACTATTACAAGTTCTCATTTTCAAGTCACTAAAAAGAGTCTACAATTAAATAACAATTCTGACTCATGCTTATAGATAACTCCTCTACTGATGTCTCAGCTTAAATACCTGAAATGGGAGGAGAAAGGGGGGTGAGCACAAAGCCCAGTAAAGATCACACGCACACACCCACAGAGTACAACGCATGTATCCAATAATATGTAGCTGAGTCAAAACGAAACATATGAAAACAAGGTACAAAGACGATAGTTAATCTTGGCACGACAAATCTCATTACGGGATATTAACCCATCAAAGATCGAATCAAAGTCAAAAGGTCATAATCAAATAATTGAACTAATAATCAAAACAATACAATCACGTAACACGTGACGTGACTGTAAAGCACGTTAACCTAAGCACGTGAAGGTTCTAAGTTTAAAGTTGCATACCGGTAGCAATTGCCATATCATGTCATGGCACCACGTTAACCTAAGCACGTGAAGGTTCTAACATTAGTTCAATTCAAAGGGGTCCGATAGACTTCAAAATATCTCATACGCATAAGAACCGCAAAATATCAAAAGTTTGTATTTCAAATAGGGTAGCTTAACGATTTCAGAAAATACTCGATTTTATACTCAAATCGAAGAATATAAAAAGACGAGTGCAACAGAAGCAAAATCGCTTTAAACCGAGTCCGTATAAGCACGGAATTATAAAATAACAATACGGAGAGTAAAAGGAAGACAAAATTATTGCACCAACTAAAAAGTGACACGTGGCAAAGCCACTTTTTCCATTGCACGGCTGGTTGTTCTTTTAACCAAAGAATTTGAACGTCCTTGAAGCAATTAATGATGGGGCAATGATGTGTTTTCAGATTTCAGAATATTACTGGGCAACCACCGTGCAGAGAAAATAAAAGAAGAGAAGAAAGGCACCAACTAACAAACGGCAGAAGCAAACGCGTGCCCAGGGACACAGTGAACGGTACTACACATATACGCAATAATTGTGCGAATTGATACACAGAACGGTAAAACGAATGACGACGATTTTGTCAAAATATAAACTTATTGTTAACCCAACATCGGATAAACAAAATCGATCAATGGTATAATGATAACGAGGCAGACATGTACATGAAACCCTTACCTTAATTCACGCTACAAGATTCGTAAAGTTGCGTAACCTTCCGAAAGTATCAAACCTAATTAATAAAATCAACCACTAAGATTAAAATCTTCAAATCAATTATATTTTGATTAAGGTTTAGGATCGATCACTTACCAATTGTGAGTAGAAGGTTGAAATCCCCAAGCCCTAATTTTCTCTTTCTTTTCCTCTCTCTAAAAGATCAGACTCAATTTAATGATAAAACACAAACTAACCAGTCTTTTTATTTCTCTAAACTTGGTAAATTACTCCAAAGGCCCCTAAAGATATGTTACTTATTCAAAAGGAATTCCAAAATATTATTAAAACTTCAAAAGTAGCCCAAGAATTAAAATAATTAATTATCTATTATTTGGGGTCTTACATCTATAGCGACAATTTTGAAGCTAAGTAAAATAATTAATTTACAATAGTTAAAAGGATAGTTAAAAATATAAGTGTCATTGGGGTTATTAAATAACTAAGGAGATAATGATCTAATTTATTTATTTTTTGTCAACCATTCATTTTTGGAAACAAATCAGCGAGGGAATAAGGGAGGGGAATTAGGGAGAAAATCAACTGTTACATTTTGGCTACGTTAGAGAAATAGTAGATTGCTCTTTCGGCTACAAGTCAGAAAAAGAGAAAGGCAGAAAGATAGAAATTAAAAGGGAAAATTAGTAAAACATGGGTTTTGTAATTAATTAGTTGGGGTTGATGGGTATTTTTGGGAAAATTGTGAAAAGAGGGGGCCAAAGTTTAAAATCCCTGAAAGGTGGGGTTAGATGGGAAAAAATTGGTTTTTTAAAAAAATCCCCATTTCCCCTTCCCCAAAATACCCATCCCCACAGTAAACCCACTTCGTGCACTCCGCCCAACCCTTCTCCCCAAATCGGCCAATCCATTTGTCCCATTTCCCTCCAAAATTTTGCCTACCCCACTCCACCTCCCCCCTAACCCCGCAGGTTACCCCACCCCCACCCCACCCCCTACCCTGCTGCGGTCACCCCCACCCCACCCTGACCCCCATATTTCCCTCCAATCGAGACTGTCCCCCAATCCGAGAGACACGTCTATCTCCCGCCTCCACGCACGACTGTCTCCTCCACGAACGACTGTCTCATCCCCGCACCCAGCACCGTCACCACAGCACGGTCCTCCATCCCCTTCGCCCAACCCCTCAGCCCCCAACCACCACTACGTGGTGGTCCTTCCCCCGACCCCGCTGCCGTAACGGATGTCGTGACGAGAAAATCAAGGATCGTTTCATGCATGTCGCTGTAGAGGCACTGAAGATGCATTCCGAAGCTCGACGTTGGTGCGCGCTAGTGTAAAGGTACCCCTTTCTTACATTTTTTGAGTGATCACCAAGTTTCTTCAACGTTTGTTTGTGTGCGCCGCTGTAAAGCCTGACTTTTGTGTTGTTTCTGTTCTATTGTCCTGGCGATGAATGTCGTTAGTCGGTTTTTCTGTTATGTTGCTTTTCGTTATGGTTTAGAAGAAGTCGAGGTGGCACATGTGCTGGCTGAGATTGACGAGGAGAGGCACTGCCAGTTTTTTAAAGAAGGTGAAGATGGATTTAGAACTAGTAAAAGGTCGCTGCGTAAAACTTGTGGTATCTTCTAGTTCAATCTTGCCAAGTATCGTCATTTTAACTGGTAAAAGCGAAACTCCTGTTTAACATGCACGGCTGCCGGCTTTATAAAGCAGTACAGAGGTGTATGTCGCGTACGACTGTATTAAGGAAATGACAAGGTTGGTGTAACAAGCAATTCTGGTATTAGCAACTGTAATATAGGCAACAGGTTTTGAAAAAAAATGGAGCGAATAAACCGGGCCTTCTCAACATTTGCAACTCCCCCCCCAACCCCTTTTTTAAGTCTGTGAGGCTTGTGCCTTGGCAACTATTACTATTTATTAAATGATAGAATTCTGATGGTATCATCAGTGAAAATGTCAGCTAATTAGTTATTGCTAGAATTCCATTGCAGTTTTAGAAGTTAGTCTCCTTTCTTTTCCGTCATTGCTCCATTACAATTCAAGAATATAGTCCTCTGCTTTGAATTTATGTATTTTCGTTTAGTTGATTGTCTTTTTACCCATGCATATTGTTCTAGGGGCTTGGACCCATACATGATGTCTTTGTTGATAAAAAAAAAAGGAAATAGACACTGTGACAAATATAGAAGTGAGATAATTTTAATAAAAGGGAGAATCAACTCGAACCGACAATATATCGATCAGACAAGCGAATTTCGAGCTTATCTGATCTTATGAATATTTAATCGAAATCGTTGCAGATAATTTTACCCGACGACACGTAATATTCTCTCACTTTAATTATAAGATAGAAAAGATGAGGACGAGAAGGGGAAGATAACATGGGCAAAATATATGTTCCAACGGTTACAACAGTTACAAGTTCTCATAAAGCATTCAGATGGACGACACAGCAGTGGTGCCATTGCTTTTTCAGTTATTGGCCCTATCAACGTTACCAATAGAATACACAGCTAAAAGCATGTGGGGTTGTGACTGTCATCAGGAAAGTTTTTTGAGAAGCCAGATCACAAATAGCCTATGTAACATAATGAGTGTTGCTTTTAACTTAGATGTGCACCTCTCTCTCAAAAGTTGAGGAGAGTGAGTGCTTTGAGTTTAGTTTAAGTAATAACAAGTTAACTTCTTTCTGAATAGGTGCTTGACGTATAGTATTTGCTTTAGTCCGAAGATATGTACATGCTTGTGTATGAGAGTGTACATATGTAGCTTGTGTAAAACATGGATGATTTCCTTTTAAGTTTCATGCCATCTACCCGCATATTTATTTTATGCACACATGTGTCTGCTGCTATCATGAAGTTTACTTTGGAATCATATGCCAATTTTCATGGCTAAGTTAAATTAGAATCATAAGTTACATAGTGATTGATTAAGTTTTAATGGGGCACTTAGAGGTTTCAGCACTTCAAAGTATAAGGAAAGCCCTCAAAAGTTTAAGAAATGAATTTTTTAGGTCAAGATTAACGTGTCTTCTATTTTGGAGAAATTTCAGATTTGATTACTCGATCTAGATTTGGTTTAGTATATTTGACATTTGAAGTTTAAGGTAACATACTTGGTTCTGTTGTTTCTGTTGAGACTTGAGACCAACAGTATTGATGCAATTTCAATGAGAGGCAAGTGGTAGTATTCGGAATTAATCGGTCAAAGGTTTAGTTTGTTGCAAGAATATTTCCAGTAATTCCTTCTGCTTCACAAGAGTGTATCTTCGCACGGTCTTTGTAGATTTATGAGTAGCAAGCTCTAGTGAAAAAGGAGTCCCTATAAGCTATGTTGATTTGATGAAGGATATGTTTGAACGAGCTACTACTAACGTGAGAACAATAAAATGGACTTCACCAAGGCTTTGATTTTAGAAGCTTATGGTTTTTCCTTGGTAATGGAGAAGCTCTCTAATCGTATTCAGGATGACGTTCGTCATTTTATTTTATTTGCGGATGATCTAGTTTACTTTGATGAGGCTAGAGTAGGAGTGAGTTAAGTTAAAGTTATGGGGAGTACTTTAAAATTCAAAGGTTTTGGATTAAGCAGGAGATGAGATTCAATTTTAGTAAAACTAGGAGGCACTTAGGAAGATATTAAAATGGATGGGCACATGGAGGGAGAGATTAACGAGGAGGATGGGCACAAGGAGGGAGAGGTTGACGAGCTTGTTGCCTGCAGGATTTAGAGCAGTCCGTTAAAGTAGAGATTGGCTTTTGGGTGCTTTGTGATTTTGTTATTTTTCTCAAACTTCAAGCAAAGCTTTATAGGACGGCAGTGAGGCTAGTGACGTTGTAAGAAGAAGTTGATTTGTGACAAGTTTATTGGGAAAGACGATTTAGAGGTATAAGTTGTGTGAAAGTACTTGATTGCTAAGGATTTGTAAGAAAACATGTGCCCCGTACCAGTCTTATGCTTTGATTGAGGGAAATAAAAGAAAAGGATTCATTTAGCCGAACTAACGATGTGGGACGAAGGCCTAGATGACGATGATGACTCGTAAACATTGTCCACGAGTTCAATGCAATCTCATACTTCTCTCTATACCTTGCTGTTGCTTTTTACGTCAACCTAATGTACACCAATTGAAATGACAAATGAATGAGTGCAATTACAAGAAAAAGAAGAGGTATAGACTTAAACAAAAAAATCCACCGTGAGCTCGAAGTATTCAATTGGGTAGAAGAAGATATCACACACGTATAACAAAAGAAAAAGAAGATACGCAATTAAAAAAAGATTATTTTACCATTGCAAATGATTTTACGTGCACATGCTTTTGTTCGAACTGCCATCATGAGCTATGATATGTCATGCTTGACGATGAATGTTGAATGCCATTCTGTTGCTTGCAGCAAGATGTGTCCCTTATGCAGACACACATTGATTTAGAGGTCAACCAAGTTGGATAAAGTACAAGAAAAGGCCCTAGTTATTTTTTAGGAGACTTATACTGTGGGAAAAATTTAGATTTTTCCGAGATCAGGAAAGGAGTTAACTGACGCAGTTATTATGAAACTTCGTACTGAAATTTAAAATAGCAAACTAACGCGGTTTAGTGCAAAAATTTTATGAGGACCCTAAGATGCTGAGATATTCCATTTCCTAAAATCTCATGTTGTTCCGAAGTCGATAGCTATTTTTTACGAACCGAATTTTAAGTGTTCGGTCTGGACACCGGTTCGGGATATTCGGGCGAAACTTTTCTAAAATACTTTTTAGCTCAAAAATGACTTCGGCATGCTTAAAATAGCGTTTTAAAGTGTTTTTGAGATTTTTTTTTTCCCAGGATTCCCCAGGGGGCATTTTTGTAATTTGACGCCTAGAGGGGGTATTTTGGTAATTTTCCGATGAAATTTTTCAAAGGACTTTTTGATCCAGGAAGGGGTGTAAGACATCGAAAAAGTTTTTTCGAAGCGGATTTGGGGTATTGGGGTGGTAGTGACCACCAGGGGGTATTTTGGTAATTTGCCATGGTGGCGCTAAATTTTGGGCATGCGCGTAATTAAGCGTCTAGAGTAATAGGAAGGGAGGAACGGTGTTAACATGCCTAAAATGATGGGGGGGAGGGGGTTTGTTATCACTAATGCGTCGATAAGGCTAAGATCCGATTATCGGATCGGGTTAACTAGCTGTCGAACGACGCCATGAACTAAGGGGTAGATAAAGAGTGCGTATATGTTTAAATTATGTATGACGAGCACGGTATTATTTGATTAGGTGATCCCGCTCATTGTAATCAAAGGTTGTGAGTTGATAACCTGCTCGGCCAAAGGCCAATCAGGTAAGAACAATACGGTTCTAATATGCTAATTCATTGTTTCGATTAGCATGCCATGTTGACGACGTTTTTGTTAGACTCTTGTTGTTATGATTTGACACATGTAGTCATTGTGACCGGTATTCGTTTATTTGGATTATGTTGTTGAGGACTTAAGGTGGAATAATTTTCCTTCGTCTGCCCCGTTGATAAAGTTTAGTAAGAATAATTCTTGTGCAAGTATGCTATGATTCGATTCGATTAGCATACCTAACGTTGGTGATGATATTGCTAGGGGTTGTTGTGTGGTTATTGTGAGATGTCGGCAATTATTGATAGCCGATATTTCTCTTGGTTGAGAATGTTGTTGAGGGCTTGTGGTTAAATTTCTCCCAAGCCCGCCCTGTCGTTGATTAATGATGTTACGTAGAGATGATGCAATGTTGTGGTGTAATGTCGGCACTTATTGGTAATCAACATTTTTCTTATTTAAGAACGTTATTGAGGGCTTGTTGCAAATTTTTCCCGAGTCCGCCCTATCGTTGTTGGTGATGTTATGTAGAGATTGTTGTGTGGTGGTTATGAGATGTCATTAATTATTGATGACTGTTATTTCTCCTATTTAAGAGCGTTGTTGAGGACTTGTGGTTAAATTTCTCCCGAACCTGCACTGTTGATGCTTATGTTGAATCATTGTTGTTATGTTTAAAGCACCGGTCGATCTTTTGACCTGGTATTTCCCGTTTGGGTTGTGCTATTGAGGACATAAGGTGGAACAATTTTCCCTTAGTCTACCCCGTTGATGAAGTTTTGTTATTTTAGCTGTAACGCGATTAGGGACAAATATTTTTGTGGTTTCCCTTCTTGATGACAGTCTCTTTTGATTATATTAGACTGAGATGAACATCCCGTATAATAGGACATAAAAAATTAGGAGAATGGCCTGTGAAATATGATCACTGGAAAAGAGGATGTATGGCGCGTGAGTTGAGTCTGTCGTATTTGGTCGAGTCTAGTCTATCGTGTCTGAGTTGCATTGCATTTGATTTTATTTTATTTTGATGTTAATAATTTTAATGACTTGTATTTCGTTGATGTTTATTTGTTTGATTTCCTTTTTTAGTGTTCACTTGCATAGTCGGCCAGGTCAGTCCGTCAGTCAGTCAATCAGTCTTGTCTATGATGAGGTGGCAATAATGTTGTTCCGTTGGGTCTTGAAGCCGCTCAGTCTAACGAAAGAAAAAATTATCGTAGTCTAACGAAAGAAAAAATTATCGTTTCAAAAATTATGTTGAGGCTGAAATTTACTGTATACTCTGGATTCATTTCTATCGTTGACATGATTATTGTTCCTCCGAGTCTTTCGAATTACTTGTACACGATACTCCACGTGTTGTCTTTACTGGGCGATTTGGGCTCATTCCTTATGTTGTTTTGTGCAGGCTATAAGGTTGACCAAGGAGAACCCTCTAGGAAAGGAAAGGAAACAAGCTAGAAAAGTTTAGCAAAGAGAATAAGTTGAGTGAGGTGAGACAAGCTAGAAATGGTAAGACAAAGATTGAGTTGCGAGATAAGTTGATAGGAGTTACACGACTACAGTCGTGTATTACATTGTAAATGTATATGTTGTTTAAGGACTTGAAAATCTTCCGCTGCAATATGATGTATGTTTGTAAGAAAATTTTTTGCAAGGACGCATTTTGGAACGTTTAATGATGTATGAAGGTGTAGTTGCTCTGTATTTTGCACAGGGTTGATGGTGATTATGATCTATAACTCAGCTCGGTGATGTCACCAGGGTTGAAGGTGTCGCAAGTTGGATACCTATCTTTCAATGTGATCTTGTTCAATTCCCTGTACTCTACACACATTCTCAATTAACCATCATTTTTCTTAACCAATAGTACAGATGAGGTAAATGGAGAATTATTGGGTTGAATGACTCCAGTGGCTAGCAGCTCACTGATGATTTTCTTAGTGTCAGCTTTTTGAACATATGAGACCATGTATGGCCTGATATTAATAGCTTGGGCACAAGCCTGTAACTGTGTTTTATGGTCATGTAGTCTATAGTGTGGTAACCTTGTAGGTTTCTCCAAAACATCAG
This sequence comes from Escallonia rubra, assembly GCA_033065855.1. Taxonomy (NCBI): domain Eukaryota; kingdom Viridiplantae; phylum Streptophyta; class Magnoliopsida; order Escalloniales; family Escalloniaceae; genus Escallonia; species Escallonia rubra. Next base: position 134,233 of record JAVXUO010001276.1, read on the forward strand.
AGAATTTTTTGATGAATGCTTGGACTTTTAGGTTGGGAACATTGGAATTGGGGTCACTAGTGATGGCATAGATCTGCCCAAATAGACTACCTATATTGTTGTTGAGCAACTTGGTCATGGCATGGCATGAAATCATCTTGATGGTATTACTAGTGGCATGACTCCCTTTTAACAATACCTCTTGACCTTGGTGTTGAAAGTGATGGTGTGTTGGTCAAAATTAAAAGTGATACTCCCCAGTGTTTTCAACCATTCCATACCAAGTACACAATCACAACCTCCAATGAGAAGTATTTTCATGTTAGTAGAGAATGATTGACACCCCCCCCCCCCCAATTAATCCAGGGCAAACTGAACTGTTATATATCATTGTTCCATTAGCCCCTGATAATGTGATTGGTGGAATAGGACTTACACAGCACCCCAGTCTGGTAGCAGATTTTGGGTCCTTGAAGTTTTCTGTGGATCCAGTATCTATCAATATGGTAGATGGTTCTTTGTCCACTTACCCATTAATTCTCAGAGTGGTATATGTAGAATTTCTAGTCAAGGCTTGTACATTGATTTCGGCTGCTCTCCTACCCTCTCACCATCTACCACTATACCCTCCACTTCTAGTTCCAATTCTAGTTGTTCAAGTTTGAGGTCAGATATAAGCATGGCAATGGATCTCTTTAGGCATGTTTTCTGGTGCCCTGGTATGAACTTGGCATCACACCGGAAACATAGCCCTTGCTCTCTCTAATTGTTGCACTTCAAGAGCAGCATGTTTTATGGTTTGGGTGGTTTGGAAGGCTGGTAGTATGGTTTGGTGTTGTGAGGGTCTGGGGTAGATCTGAACAATGCGTGGTTTGGAAGACTGAATTTAAGGATTTTCTTGGGAGAAAGTTGGGCAGTGGAGTGGCTTGGTTGGATGTTTGGCATGTTTGAACAAGGTGGATATGGCCACCTCCTCCTTTCTGGCAATGTGAATGGCCTTTGACATATTATTCACCTAAAAAATGCTCTACACTACACCTTATCTCTTGTTTCAATCTACCAACAAACTTCTAACATAATATTCTTCATCAAGAATTCCAAATTCCTCCACTACCTGAGCCCTCAATTTCCTCAAACTAATTGTAACATTCCCTCACTGAACCTAACTGTTTAAGTTGATTAAAGTCTCCAATCACATTGTCTCGACTAGCATTGGAAAATCTAGCATATAGATCTTCCACAAACTTGCCCCACTACACCTTCCTAAGTGGCTTAATATAGGTTGAATATCAATACTTTACCTTTTCAGCAAGATGAGCATATGCCTATGCCACCTTAAACTCATCATAGATTGGGAAAAGTTTGAAATATTGCTCACATTTCCTCACCCACCCTCTAGGATTATCCACATTAAACCTAGGAAAACTCAGCTTTGTTGGTTTAGGTACGGAATTACCTGAGTTTTGGAGTTGTTGATGATGCAGTGTTGTATGGTGCGGAGTTGATGGTGTATGATTACCCCTACTGATTCCTGCTTTAATAGGTTGTTTACAGCTCATAAGGGCTTCTAAACAGGCATTGATTTGAGATAGAGTTGCCATCAGGTCAATTTTCATGTATGAGTAGTTCTTTTGTAGATCAACTAATGTTGCATCTAGCAATCCAAAACGCAAATCGTAAGTTTCAAATTTATGTTCTAAACCATCCAAAGAACCTGTCAGGTCAGTTTCTATGAGAGATGTTTTAGATGGTCTTGGCATTTTGTAATGGAAACCTAGGCTCTGGGATATCAATTGTAGTGAATCATGGAGTCACTGGTCAAATTTCAACTATATTTGCAACGGAAGGGAATTACAAAGAAGAGAGAATGATCTTGGAGAAGAGAGGAAGAGATTCCATTTCATTTTTTTTTTGGCAAAAGTTATAGAATTTCCCTCCAAATCTCTCTGTTATACTCTCTAACAAACCCAACAGCAATTCAAACCAAACTACGTGATCCAGCAACATGCGATTGATATCACTGTGCTAAAGGTAGCCAATAAAAATATAACACCTGGAAAAAATTAACAACTCAGCCAACTACCCATGACATGGCACATCCAACATGGCATTCCTTATTTAACTATTGTTTCCTAAACGACGCCGTTTGGTGCATTGTTTCAAATTATTGTTTGACTGGTGCTTCCATCCACCACTACTGCTTCTTCTCTGGTGATCTATTCTTCCCCAATGGTCTATGTTGCTTCGTTTCCGTCAATGACCGGTCGCTTGAGCTTAGTCCTGATCTTCATCGGGATTCGTTGACCCTAAAGCATAACACTATAGACCCATGGGATGTGCCCTTGATGGGGTTGAGCTATGGTGGTGTGGGGTATATGGGTGATTATGGTGGTTCGTTGATGGTTGTTGGCAGTGGCATAAGATGTGGGTTTTGGCGGGAGTTAGCAATGTCGTTTACATGGCGGTGATTTGAGAAGAAAGAGAAGAGAAAATAGAGAAGAGATCGGCAGTGGTGCGAGGGGTGGGTCACAGGGGTGGTGCATGGTGGGTGGGTCATGGTGGTGGTGCATAGTGGTTGGCAATGATGTGTAGGTATGGTGGGGGTAACTAGTGTCGAAGTACTACAGTGGTTTGGGAAGAAAGAGAGGAGAAAAGAATAGAAGAGAAAGGATTAAGGGAATTTACCTTTCAAGTTATGGGCATTATAGTCATTTTCTTTGAACCGTTAATTATTGATGATTCCGTATAGCCAACGAACATGACTTTTATCTATTCAAACTAATGGTTAGGAGTGTAATTTTATCCTAATTTCAGGATCTGGGTGAATTAGTCCTAAACATTAAGCATGTTACAGCTTACAAATCGTTATGAGTTAACGGACCAACCTTCTTTCGTTCTTGTCTAGGTTTCAAGTTGTGATTCTTTCTGGAAAATAAAAAATGTGCTTGCTTGCAATTAAGAGTGTGTTTGATAACGCAATAAAACACTTTAAATTTAAATTTTTTTTAATAATCTTCTATTAAGTATATTTGGATCACTTAAAGAATTCAGTAGTGTTCGTCGTCAACGCGATGCGTGTGCAATTAACAATGTAAACTTTATCAATATATATATATATATATGAAATTGGAGATTGAGATGGAAGAAGCAGAAAATTGGGGTAAAAGTTTTGATGGTTGATACTTGGTGGTGTGGTTGAAATAATTGGGATGAAGAAGTTTTAATTCTAATGTTTTAGGGTGATTATATTTAAATATTAAGAAACTTCCGACAACTTGATTGGGCTAATTATAGCATCGTCCTTGAGGTTTGAGATTAATTACACACGTGTTCGTTAGCTTAGAAAATGAACACTTAACATTGTCCAAACGGAATACCCATATATGTAACTATTTGGACAAAATAACCATATTGTCAAGACTTGAAAGGTAAATTGTTGAAATGCCATCGTTTTATCTCCCCCACCCAGTTGTCGCGGTGGCCGCTGCCCTTCCCTCCCCTACCATTCGCTGCCCCCTCCCCTCACCCTACAGCGCACAAAATCCATCTCGTAATTTTTCACTTCCTTCTTCCTCTTCCTCTTAATCCTCATCATTATCTTTGTCTTCAACCCAAATAACTTCAGGAAGTGGTTCATTGGTGTCTTCCTCCGACACCGACAAACCCACCGCTGCAAACCACCATCAGCAACAAACCCACCACTGCTAATAGCCCCACTATTGCACATCCACGTTGCCTCTGCAAACCACCATCGTAATAGCCCCACCATCGCAAACCACCAACACCAACAGACCCATCGCTGCAAACCACCATCTCCAACTACCCCACCACCGAACCACCACCACTGGCGAACCCATCGTGAGGGAAGGGGCACGCGGCGGGGTAGGGTGGGGTGAAAGGAGGGGTGGCAGTGAGGGGGGAGGGAGGGGCGGCGGCAGGGTGAGGGGAGAGAAAGAGAGAGAGAGAGAGAGCAAGAGAGAGGATAAGGGTTTGAAACCCTGATTTGGAAATTAAGGTTTCAAATCCTAATTTGAAAACCTAAATTTTTATATAGTGTATATCGTACAAGGGTGGTATTGCCATTTTAAAAATACATATCGATGACATCAACAAAAAAAATACGTTTTTAACAGATTTCTGACGGATGGACACATGTGTTACCTTTTTAACATGTGTGGTCACAGTCTGTTATTTTTTTAAACTTAGAATCCTTGATTGTAATTGCTCTCAAACTTCAGGGACACTGCTTTAATTAACCCTTAACTAGTTTTTAATTTGAAGTTATTATAATATGAATGGGTACGGTTGAAAGTTCAGAATATGCTTCACTGTAAGGGTACTCTACCTTCTGTACCTTAATAATCGTATGAAGAATTAATATCTGCCTAAAATAGGCCAAAATTTTAAGTTGGGAGACTTGCTTATTACTTGGTTCCGAGTTAGGAGACATAAAAGTTAATAACAAAATATTACGCGAAGAGGATATTTACCACGAGATGCCGCAACCACCATCATAAATACCAATCTTCACCACAAAGCTATCACCTCCACACCATTATTTCTCAGTGGCAACAACGCCACCACTACCACTACCATATTGACACCACAAACCACACCACCGCCAGTCAACCCCGCTTCCACCACACTAGAGTCACCACTACAACCACCATGTCATGTTGTCACCACCACTACAATTAGCGCCTAGTCATCGCCACCATACCACCATGGCGACTGCCACCACCAGGATGATGCAGCCACCACCACCTCCAAGTTTCCGCCAACACTACCTCCATCTCCAACACTCCATGCTACAAGCTACAACACACCATTGGCACGTATCACCAGAAACACCACCACCATGTCGCCACCATACGCACCACCACTACCAACGGTCCCACCACCAAAATGATGCTACCACCTGTACAACATCGCCACTATCACCATCACTACCACCACCACCAACAACAACAACAACACTCCACAGCCACCCTCACGACCACCACCAACAACAACAACAACACTCCACAGCCACCCTCACGACCACCATGTTGTCACCTATTGCCATTATCATTACACCATAACCACCAATCACCACTTTTACGGCCATTACAAGCACCTTTCCCCTACCACCAACATTATTACTTCATGTGTCCATGAAAATATTATGAAATATAGGATAACAATTTTTAGACATTCGCTTTCAATTAACCAAGCATGTCAAATGTATTATGCAGTGCTAAAGATTTAGCCACTTAAGTTTTCAACACTTAAATTTCAGTTCTATTAGACAAGCCCCAATAGTATATTCTATATGCATGAGGAGATAACACATCCATCAAAGGTTTGCCAAGTCCATAAAATGAATAAAGTTACAAAAGTGAGATAGATAGGCCATGAGACGAAGCAGTTAGACAATGGGAATATATGATTAAACTCTTAGGAGTTTGAGACACTTTAGTTCTACCCTCTCTGCCAACGACGTTATTTTATTTTTTTGATAATCATCGAGAATTGAATATAAAGCTCGTTTATGAGCAGTACACATAATTGTTTGATAATCATGGCAAGCCATGAGTTTACAAAAGTGCGATACATAATCAAAAGCATAATAGTAATACAACCCATCCAAACAGACTTTATGTCATCAATAAAGCATCACAAAATTGGATTGGGATGAGGAGAGCATAGATCGCCTAAAAGAAAAAGATCATCAAGCCAGTCTCAGTACACATCAATACGGGCTTTGCATACAAAAGTTGCGAGCTCTCGGGCCTCCTTCAGTTGTTGCTTTCTGGCCCTATTTATACTAAAGTAACGGAAATCTGTAGTAAGATAGCAAAAATCATAGATGATGGCTGCCACAGAAACCATGATGTCTTCAGTATCCGACATCTGAAAAAGTTAAAAGGAGGAGTCAGTGAATAGATTGATGTGGAATATTTGTTTTGTATGAGCCCATTTTGTTGTAAGTAACAGTCCTTTTGCTAGTGCTATGCATATGTCTGATGCTAGAATAGAAAAAGCCGCCGAACCACAACGACGATGGCTAGCATTAAGGCATGTGATACCAATGCCAGCACGAAGGGTATTCTTGTTGAAAGTGACAGCTGGGAAAAAATTTATAGTGTTTGGGATGATGTGCAAGCAGTGTTGACGTTTATCTATTATTATAATAGGGGTAATTGATAAATTTGCAAGTCTGGTTTTAAAGGAACGAGGTTTCTGAGAATTGCTCGTAAACGAAAGCATCATGCTCCCTAGGTTTTGAATTTGGTGTAAGATGTCGCTCGACCTAAAGGGCTGGGAGCGAAAAAGGTTCTCGTTTCGACTAATCCAAATAGACCAAATAATTGATGTCACGAGTCTGATCTAAGAGAGGTGTTTGCGCGCATTTGAGAATCGTTTAATCTAAGCAATGAGCAAAACTTTGAAAGAGGACTTGGGTTGGTCAGTTTTAAGACCCATAGGACCCCCGAACCAGATGGGGCAAACACACTGGCATTAAAAGAAAAGATGGTCTATAGTTTCTGTTTGAAGGCCACACAAGGGGCAAGAAGGTAATCAATAATGTTGAATTTATAGAGGCGTGAACGGGTGGGAAGGTGGTTCCAAATTATTTGCCAAAGTAGGAAACTGATTTTGTGAGGTATGGGGAGGGACCAAAGGGTATTCTATAATGATGCTTCGATGGGAGGTGCAGAGTGTTGGTTCCCAGATGCAGATGCAAATGCAGATGGAACAAAGTTCCTTTGAAGGTGTAAGAGCTTGTAAGCGGAGGTAACGGAGAAAAGTCCATTCAAGGTAGCTTTCCAAGTTTTTGTATAAGCAATTTGGTGCCGGGAGATATGAATAGCAAGGATTTTGGGAATAATCTCTGGTGGAAAAGTATCACCAATCAATCGGGTGTTCCACTCATTTTGGTGAATAAGGTCGCTAACAAGCCCGGGATTATTTTCCGGCATGTCACCCTGATTGCTATTGAGATCGAATAGGTGAGCCAGATTTCCTTCTAGATCGGGGATCCAAACATCCTGTCATATAGAGATCTTCGAGCCCGTACCTACTTGCCAACGAAGATCAAGAGATAAAACAGTTATACCTGCCAAGATACTCCGCCATCCCTAAGAAAAGTTTCCTGAACCAGGACACGTTTCAAAAGAAGATCAGACACAATATTTTCCAGTAAGAACCTCGGATAGAAGACATTCAAGTTCCATCATAATTTGCCAGCTTGTTTTAGCCAATAACGCTAGATTGAACAGATGTGTATCCTTTCCGGTAAGAACCTCGGATAGAAGACATTCAAGTTCCGTCATAATTTGCCAGCTTGTTTTGGCCAATAACGCTAGATTGAACATATGTGTATCCTTGAAACCAATGCGGCCCAGTGCTTTGGGAGCGCAAATAAAATTCCAGTTGATCCAATGAGTACCCTTTCGTCACCTGACCATTAGAATTTGGCGAGTATGGTATTTATCTATTTACAAATATATTGAGGGAAAATATATACCCCTCATATGATAAATGAGGAGAGACAAGAGTAGATTGGATAAGGGTTGCACGACCACCTTTATTAAGAAGTAGGCTCTTCCATCCTACACATTTGCAACGAATTTTTCCTACAAGCCGATGGAAAAACTCTTTTCTGTGCGACACAATATCCGAAGTATCTCCAAGATATTTTCCAAAATTGTCCACAATTTTGAGTCCCAGAGTCCGGGAGACCTATGTTATTGGATGTAGTAACTTAAAACTTTAACATCACGGACAAAAGTGCTTGGATGGGCCAACAATTTACAATCATGTTTTGCCATTAAACGTGAAACATAATTTTAAAAGCCGGTAGCAATGCTTGAACCGGAGAAATGATAAGTTTACTCCAAGAAGTCATTAATCTGCTCCAACTTATCACACAAGAATAGTGCAAGAGTCGAAAGTCAATTAGTCCATCTACGGGGTGTATTTATCATGCACCCGACTACTGTCTCATTACACCGCACAAATAAGTCCATCTAAGTCTATAATCGGACTGAATCTAGGTTAGCACAACTCTAGCTACTCATAATCATGCAACATTTAGCTCATCTAAAATCATTCAAGTAGACATAAGAAACCAATTTCCACCATAAGTTACTTCACCACAGGAGGCTGAGCCAACTGTTGCAGCTGATGGACAACATGCGACATCCTGGGGCGCATAGAAGGCACATGCTGTGTGCAAGAGTATACAAGATCCACCACCTTTTGAATAACGCCAGCTTCAGGGATTTGAGAAGAAGAAGAAGAGGAACATATGAGAGGATCCAAAAGCTCTAGGTAGCGATGCGACTGCACAAGAGGTGTGGCCCATTCGAATATACTTTGCCAACCAACAGAATCAACAGCTTGTGCAGGCCTACGCCCACTTACAATTTCAAGCAAAAGCACTCCAAAGCTGTAAACATCACTCTTTGTCGTTAACTCATTTCTGTACACAAACTCAGGGGCAAGGTAACCATGAGTGCCACCAGCCATAACTGTCCTCTCATGCCTCACTTCCCACGGCACAAACTTTGACAGACCAACTCCCATTAAATGGGCACCAAACTCTTCATCAAGCAGTGCATTACTTGCCCGGATATCCCGATGCACAACTTGTGGCTTTACCTTGTCATGGAGGAACCTGTGATAAAACTAATTAGAAACCAACAATCTATACGCTCAAAACAAAATAAAACCCCAGGCTAAAAATGAAGGTTTCTAAAACAGTTACTTTATTCCCACATCTTTGACTTTGTAGAAGAACGGTGATAAGAAGAAGTGTCTAAGTGACAAACATAGTTAAACCAAGAATGGCAAGTGTCATTAGCTTTACCTAGATAGTTCCTGGTTCTGAAAAAGGAATACTGCTCCAGCAATAAAAGTACAAACAAAGTTTCTTCTATGAGATTTTCAGAAAAACAAAAGATTATGTATACGAGTAAAGCCTAATGCAGACATAATAAAAGAGTGCATAGTCTGCTCTGGCTAAAGAAAAAGGATTCTACTTACGCAATTCCTTGGGCAAGAGTTGTGGCGACTTTCATCCTCATGGCCCAATCCAAACTCCTACCCCCCCTGGGGATATGGTGTAGCCATCTATCCAAAGGCCCATGTACTATTAACTCGTACACAATGTAGCGATCACCATGATCATAGCAGCATCCTTTTATAGCCACTAAATTCGGATGACGAAGCCTAGCAACCCTTCCAATCTCAGAATAGAACTCTTTTTTCCTCTGGAAAGTAGACCTCTTCAACCTTTTAACCGCCACCCTTGATCCATCAGCCAGAAGCCCGCTGTATGTGCCCCCTGTTTTTGCATCTCCAAGAAGACGGTTGCCTTCACTGAAATTTTTTGTAATCGACCTCAGTTCTTCACGGGTGAAAACTTTCCATGAGGGTGGAACTAACGCCAATGCTGCAGGATTTGATAGTTTGCGAGATCTTCTGCGTTTCTTGCTCCGTCTATATACAAGGAGCCAAACCACAACAGCTAACGTAGTGCATAGTATCAGTCCACTCACGACAGCGAGGATAAGAAGATATTCCCTGTGGCAATGCATATGGTAACATCTGTTCTCTGAAAAGGGAGAAGATCATGCTTTTATTTTGAAAATATCCAGACCAGTTCGCAAAAAGCAAATGTGAGAAGTGCATAATGAAAGTGAAGATAAATTGACAATTGTATTAAAGGTATTCATATACCTATATCAAGCATACATAGGAAGGCATGAGACGTATTGCATTTCTCAGCCACCACTAATGATGTTTCATTGGTCACCAATGTACAAAAGGTAACTGGATCATCATTATGGCATGACAGATTGGTACAAACAGACCTGAGCGATGTCCAAGGAATGATTGTTTCATTCCAGAAAGACGTATTATCCGACCAACTCCAACCCAAACCACTTGTAGAATTGGGTCCTTTACCTCCAATCCAGCAATCATTACCAAATCCTCCACACAGCTTTTGAATAAAGCTTAGTTCTTGAAAAGATGTCGGTGATGCTAGATGCCCATGATAACCTTTACAGCTCGCTTCTGATTCGTCCCATGAGTGAGAGCTTGCTAGATACGCAAAGCAGTTTGTTTTACTTGGGCCCATAACCCAACCAGAAGGGCATGGCGCTGTTCACAAAGAAAATGAATGTTGCAATGTGATTTACTTCTCATATAATAATTTCTTGGATTTATGATCACAAGAACACAAGATAAGTGAAACTTTTACCATAATAAAAGGAAATAGCTGATGCAATAAGAACAAAATCTTTACAGGTGAAAAATACAGGAATCAATCAGAACATTGTTGTGTTTTTCTTTTGCTGAGTACGAATGTATTTGGGTAGATCTAGAAAGTTTCATGTACAACTCCTTTTGCTTCCATGCTCAGCAAATGCAATTCTTAGCTATAAACAACTATACTGTTATGGCAAGTGTGACCTCGGACGCATATTGCTTCGGTCCATGGAAAATGGATATCTGCAACACACGCTCTGAATGTGGTAAATCCATGGTAGGCTATATTGATCCTGATCACATTGTTGAATAAGCTGAGGTACTTCTACATAATACAAAACATGTTCAAAACTCAAATTCACTTTAAAATTCGCTACATGAATCATAAATGTAGCTACTTTAAAAATTCACGTAACTACCTCGAACAAGAATGTTCAATACATTTCGGTCACTTCCCAACCCTTCTATGAGAAACTCACCATATTGGTCCTTTGGGTTACAAAGATAGAATTCCTAGAATTCCTTACCCCACATAACCCAACCCCCCATAAGACTCGAACCTAGTGACCTTGCGCAGGGAAGGATGCCTTTATCACTAAGGCTATCACCTTGGTCTCCACTCACCTTAGTAAATTTTAACATATTAAAGATTTACTATTGTGTGTCGGAAAAATTAAGGGAAGCAATAAAAGAACTTGTTTGGATAGCCAATTTGATTGCATGAAAAATATAAGTCGCTATGCACCAACAATGACTAATATGATAACCCGTAACCCATATTCTAAGTGATCTGGATTGGATGCCTCCTGATGAGTAATAACTAGGTCATGACTCAAGAACAAGGAAACTATAAACTTTGCTGGTTCTGAGTAAAAGCAAAGACAAGAATCTTTCTGAACCACCGAAGAAATAACTAGTTGAACCGGAAACAGCTTTTTAAGATATATGATGGAATGGATCATAGCAAGCATTAATAATTAGTACTGAAACAAAAAGCAAAGAAAAAAAATAAGCGAACAAGTACTATCAAATATGTTGTCAACTAAAATTTGTTTTCGCAACACATATGATAATAAATATTTCCATTTTCCTCTCCAAATTTTGACCCACCAATCAATGAAGAAAGTTGGCTGATTCTTCCAAAACTATAATTCAAAGGGTCAACCACCCCTCTTTCCTTTTAAAGGTTTTTTATTGAGGAAAGACCCCAGATTACATCTAGCTCTAGAGTCAGTTGAACAGGGTGCTGTGTACTGCGAAGACAGAAAGGGACAGGTACCAGAATGTAAACTGCGGAAATCATTGTGCGCAGCCCACGTCAATGACTACATTTGCAAGCCCCTAATGCTATCACAATAACGTAGTTATCCTTTCATTAGAACCTATTTCCTCAAGTTTGTAGAAAGAGAGCTTCAAGTTCCAACTTAAACAAAAACGGAAAAGCATGAAATGCCAAAAAATGTAAAAAGCTTTGGTTGGATTGAGACGTCCCAATTGCATAAGAGAAAAACAGAAAACAGGAGAGAACAAAAACTCTCTTCCAACGCCTCCTCAAAAGTACACTGTTGCTCGCCACCTTGCTTTGACATTCCATCCTAAGCAAACATTTTAATTGGAGAAGTCCAAGGCATCCATCCATAACATTCGTGACGTCCATGGCTTGGAAAACTTGTATTCCAGTTAAATACCATAGCTCTACCATAGAAACAGTTTCGTCTCAGTCCATCAAATCTGCCCACAGAATGCTGAAACCGGGGGATAAAACCCGTGGGCTGAGCCCGAAACCAGCCCAAGAGAAAGAGCAAGAGACAACAGTACTTAAGATGGTATCCCATGACCGAAGATGAAAGACACACACCAAGAATGCCCATGAGCTTGGAATATCTTCTAACAATTCATTTGATACCATAATAAGTGCAGATACCCCATTTGTGGAATCTTTAGTTTACAGTCTAGTCCAGGTTGGTCAGGTCCGGTCCGGTCCACTCCGGTTGAATCCAGTCCAGTCAAATTCATCTATTATTGTATAGGCTTTATTTCCTTTTTATCTTTAGTCAAGTCTAGTCAGTTTATTTATGTTGGGCTTAGCTCATGTCAGAGTCTAATCTATTTGGTCTGCCTTAGATTGGGTTCTGGGCCTTATTCATATTATCCACGCGCATGTTTACGGCATTTTCCTTCTAGAACAAGGGCTTTGAAGTAAATTTGCAAGGCTGTACAGGCCGGTACACTTTTTACCGTCCGGTACACCTTGGAGTTTAAAGTACACCGGCCAGCAAACGGGTATTTAAGTGCTTTAATATTTCTCTGGTGGCAGGAGTGTTGCGTCCCCTAGGCAACCCTTAAACACATTGAAAAATTCCCCAGGGGCTGCTAGTATGCTGTGAGGCTTTTCAATGGAGATATAATGTCTTATGACCCCCTCCCTTATACATACACTTCTTAACTCGATTATCTTATATCGTGTATACATCCAAACCAGCAGCCAGGCAATCCAGACCGAAATGTAAAACTCTTTTATTTTTTAGTTATAGTAAATCCCCTCCCCCCACCCACACACACACACACACACAAATCAAATTCTATCCCTAATTACATCTAGAAATCCCCGAGAGGCTGTTAGTATTCTATGAGGCTTTTTGCTAGAGACATGGTACATAGTGATCCCCTCCCTCATATACACTTCTTCACTCGATTCTCTTACATCGTGCAAATATCCAAACCAGGTAAAACTCTTTTACTATTCATTTAGAGCAAATCCCCTCCCTACGATTGAATTCTGGTCCATAGATTAAAAAACGGTTTTGTTCCAGCCTTCAATCACTCAGATTAAAGAATATTGTTATGCAACTATTTTCATCAAACCGTACACCAGAGTTTAGGCCGCTTCCTGTAAGGTATGCAGTACGAGGTTTTGATCCCGATTAGTCCCATTGGGCACTTAGGCCACTCAACCCCAGATGTTATGTTCAAACCAAAGAATTAGGTATTCTTAGGGTTTGTTCTTGTTTTCAATAAAAGTCATCAAAAATTAATAAAACAATTAGAGACCCATTTAGGCTAGGATGAGGTGTCAAACACCTTCTCGTCATATAAATCAGTTCCCAAATCCGAATCTAGGTTTAGGAGGCAGACTAGATAGCTTAGTTAGTGGTCTAGAGTCAATTTTAGGATTCTATTATTTTGCCTGTTAATTATTTTTAATTCACTCTAAAAATTAGATGGCACTCGAAAGACTAGATTTTCTGGATGCACGTCGTCTCAATATGTTTTACTGAAGATTAATCAATACGCTGGTCATGAAATTAACAAGAAGGGCCACACTTCATGCAATCCAAGAGGGCAATTAGTGCAGACCCAACCTATGCAAATTGGAGGGGATTTTGGTTCTGTTTTAAGGCAGGATTTGGACGGTCCAATGCTGATCAAAGGCCCACAGTCTGATATGCATCGCCAAATATGGCAAGAATTGTGGGATTCTTCAATTCATTCTCTCTTGATATATTGCAAGTATCGCGTTTTCTTTTAGGAAATAATAGTCATATAGAGCTCATGATTTTCTGGGAGGAAATCAGCTGTGGACATGTTTATAATCCTACATGAGTTAAGCTGTGCATAATCTGTAAAATTATACAGAAAATTTGGGCATTTTTTGTGCTGAAGAGTTCATATACAAAGTTATGTACTAGCTTTCTTCGAAGGCAACTAAACGTAATAAAGAAATTCTGCAGCTTCGTGCAATTAAATGTGTGGTGCATCTCTCTTGAGTGTGATGCTCAAGAGCCCAAGGTGCAATGCCTAGGTTATTTTCTCGTAAGTGGGATGCCTAAGAACCCCAGGTGTGATGCCTAGGTTATCATGTTTCTCTAATCTTCATTCCTTTCATATTCTGCACCTAAAAACTAAACTTCACTAAACAGGCCTTAAGCAACACATTTCCCTTCAGTTAACCCTTGATCCCTTTCGTTAACACTAAATTCCAAATAATCATGCCCATAAATATCTTCCTTTGCACTGCGTCCTACATTAGTTGGTATCAGAGCGAATGATCCTGTTAACTATGAAGTTTTAATCGCCAGAATATGGGCTCGAAATCCCATATTTCACAGGAAGTGGTGCTCCTATTGAATTCTCAAGTTGGCTTGCTTCTATTGAGAAATATTTTGATTCGTGTTACCAGTTAGATGGTTGGAGTTAGTTTTGTTAGAATGACACTTTCTGGGATTGCAGAAATTTGGTGGTTTGATGTTTAAGCGGACTTAAGAAGAGCGGGATAACTGCAAATAAGCAGATGAGGGGATGAGATCAAGGTTTTACGAGAAGTATATGCCCATGAATTATCATAGTTAGTTGGGTGAACAACTTGGTATACAAAGATTTTGTGAACTAAAAGCTCAAAGTCGAGATGTGGAAGACTCCCGCCAAAGACTCAGTCAATCCATGGCTGGTCTAAATGTTGATATAAGGTGAGATATGCATGAACAACCAGTCAACCACTATATTCCACAGACCATGCCTTCAGACTTGCACTAAATGTAGTGGGGTACTTAAGATATCAATGATGGGAAAAGTTGGATGTCAAGCCCAGGAGAGAACGACTAGAAATCCTAACAGTTCCGATTGTGGTCCAAAGGCAGCACCTCGTCAAGAAAGTAAGCTAAGCCCTCCTATATCGGTCACAACAGAAATTTTTTAAGCTGAAAGTGAAGTTCCATAATTTGAGCGACTGACTGAAAGAATCAATGAGTTAGCTTGAGGGCCTGTAATGAATATGCCTCCAAAGGACGAAAGTATGTTGTCCAACTGCTCTAATGGGGTGCTCAAAGTTTCTTCTAGTGACAATAGTACCCAAACAGCGGTGGATCTTTCTCCAAGGCCCCAATTACCCAGTTGTCTACAATCATTCGTGAATTTTAAGAAGGATGGAGAGCCAAGCATGCAACAAACTCTCACTGCAGTAAACAATAACAACGAAGTGCTATCAAAACAAGGGAGATAAAACCTTCAAGCATGTACCTCTTATTTTGATTGTTCCGAAAGTTGGCTTTGTCATTCCCAGCAAACTCATAGATATGGAGAAAGTCAATAAATTTCAACATTTCAAAACTCGATGACGACTTTCCTTCAACAGGATGAGGGTGATGCATTCCAAGAGGACAGTAAGCGCATCCCATGCCATGCAAATTGGAGGGGATTTTCGTTCAATTTAGGATTTTGATGGTCCAAATGCATGATCAAAGGCCCAAATTTTGATATGCATCCCCAAATATGGCACTTTTGGGCTGATTCTCTACTGCTGATGATTTTCCGACAGGAAATCAGCTTTGCACATGTTGAAAATCCTACAAGATTCCAGCTTAAGTTTCTCCTAATATTCCCCTTAGTACTTTTGGGCTGATTCTCTACTACTGATGATTTTCCGACAGGAAATCAGCTTTGCACATGTTGAAAATCCTACAAGATTCCGGCTTAAGTTTCTCCTAATATTCCCCTTAGTTTGAGGCATCATGTGCGTTGTAGTTCTCCTATAGAAAGTTATGTACTAGCTTTCTTCCAATTGGAAGTATAAAGACATTTTGCCCTTTAATGCAATTTGACGTGTGATGCATCTCTCTTGAGTGTGATGCTCAATAACCCTCCATGCAATGCCTAGGTTATTTTCTCTTAGATTCAATGCCTAATAACCCTAGGTATGATGCCTAGGTTATTATCTTATGTGCGATGCCTAAGAACCCCAGGTGTGATGTCTAAATTACCTTGTTTCTCTATTCTTTTTCCCTTTGTATTCTGCAGCTAAGGTTCACTGAACAGCCATTAACAGCACATTCTTTCATTTTCAGCTCTCAAACCCTTGAACCCTTCGTGAACCCTAACTTCTAAATAGTCATGGCCATGGATATATTCCTTTATGCTGCGTCCTCTTTAACACACCTCAATGGAGTAGGCATTCGTACACAACATATTCTGTATAGCATGGCTGTTAACATTTTCTAAGAAGATACTGTTGTACGACGATTCTAAACTCCTGGAATCCCTATCAAAGATTGTGGATCCTCTCCCTCTCCCTCTCCCTCTCCCTCTCCCTCTCTCTCTCTCTCTCTCTCTATATATATATATATATATATATAGGGAGCTGATCCGTTGAGAGCGTGGACAAAATGAGTTAAGTTGCTAGCGCGATCTGATCGTCCACGCGCGATCTGTGGACGGTCCAGATCTTTTTTTTGCATTTTTTTTAAGTCCGTCTGCTACATTATGTAGCGGACGATATTTTTGACGAATATACCCCTCAATCGAAAAATGTCTGCGCGGACAATATTTTTTACGAATATACCCCTCAATCTCCAAGTGTCTTTTCTAAAATATGGTCCGCTACATAATGTAGCGGACCATATTTTAGAAAAAAACAGACAGTCTGCCAGTCTGCCAACCCCACATCAATTCTCACACACACTCTCTCTCTCTCTAGAGAAAAAAAAAACCCATCTCTTGTTCATCTCTCTCTCTCTGTCTCTCCCCTCTCTGAACTACATGTTCTTCTTCTTCGCCTCCCCAGCCCCCATAGCCATCATCATCGCTAGCACCTTTAGAGAGAGAGTGACAAGGTTCACCACAGCAGCCTCGACATTGCAACCGTAGCCTCGACGCCGCCGTAGCCTCAGCATATTGGGCACCGCTGCGTCTTTCTTCATTAATTTTTTTCTCTAGATTTTGTTCTATTTTGATTGGACTTAGAGATTCACGAATGGTCAGATTCATGATTTCTCTTGCGTCGAGGTTTGGGGGTGGCAAAGGGTCACATGGTGGTTGGGGGATGCGGAGGTTCGGATGGTGGTGGTGATGGGTTCAGCGGCGGTGGCAGAGTGGTGGTGGTTGTGGGTGATGGAGACACTGCCTGGGATGAATCGGCCGCGAATTATTGTTGGTTTCTTGATGATTTTCGTGCAGGCTTTGATTCCGTCCGCCACCACAATAACAGAGATGGGAGCGGCGCTACTGCCACCTCCCCCACAATAAAACTGCTTACAGTACTCGGCGGTGTGGAAAATGAGTGACATTGACGATGATGAGCACTCGGCGGGTAGGAGTGGACGATGACGATGATGAGCACTCGGCGATGCTGCCGATGAAGTTGCTCGTGGATGTGGTCTAAGGTTTTGAACAGAGAGAGAGTCAGAAAAAGAGAGATAAAGCGTCAGAAAAAGAGAGAGAGAGAAAGAAAGAGTCATAAAAAATGGTCAGAGAAGGAGAGAGAAAAAGTCAGAAAAAAGTATTGCCTCTGTCCGCTACATAATGTAGCGGACAGAGCTGGAAGGGTATATTCGTCAAAAAAATCGTCCGCTACATAATGTAGCGGACAAATTTAAAAAAAACGCAAAAAAAAGATCTGGACCGTCCACAGATCGCGCGTGGACGGCCAGATCGCGCTAGCAACTTAACTCATTTTGCCCACGCTCTCAACGGATCAACTCACATATATATATATATATATATATATATATATATGGGAGCTGATCCATTGCTCGCGCTGGCAACTTGGGTTAAGTTGCCAGCGCGATCTGGCCGTCCACGTGCGATCTGTGGATGGTCCATATCCTTTTTTTGCGTTTTTTTAAGTTCGTCCGCTACATTATGTAGCGGACGATTTTTTGACGAATATACCCTTTAATATCTAGATGTTATATTTTCTGGAATATCGTCCGCTACATTATGTAGCGGACAATATTTTGGAAACTGAAGCCCATGGAAATTCAAGAATTCTTCATCTGAAACTGGACATAATTATGTCCAGAAATCCTTCTGTAACCATGGCATCTGAAATTTCTTCATCTCCACCCACCACCACCGCCGAGATCCTCCCAATCCAGCCCACTACCATGGACACCACTCTCAACCAAACACCGACATCCAGACCCAAGTTGCTGTCGCCGCAAGCTCCCCGCCGTGACCTTTCAAGACCAAACCACCGCCGAGATCCTCCCAATCCAGCCCACTACCGTTGACACCACTCTCAACCAAACACCGATGATCCAGACCCAAGTTTCCGTCGTCGCAAGCTCCCCACCGTGACCTTTCAAGACCAAACCCGTCCTCAAAAAAAGCCCATTGACTGCCAACAACACTAGCATCAACGGCAGCAGCAACACCCACAATGTAAACCTTGCTCTACCTGACCTAATTTACCAAGATCTCAAGTACGTCGAAGATGTATCAGGTACGCGGCAGAAGGACAAGTACGCTGAAGTTCTGGATATTGATGGTTTCCTCAAAATCACTTATATTCCCTTCTTGATCAAGTTTTGCCGACTGGGTTTTTGTATATATGCTCGAACAACATCCTCCTCTGTTTGCAATCCCGTTAAAATTGTCAAGGTTTTAAACAACAAATTATGCTAGAGAGAGAGAGAGAGAGAGAGGGAATGGATGAAGGGGGGTCTCTGTAAACTCCTGATTTCTGCAAGGAAAAATTCTCATCACTAGCTTCTGATCTTCTTCCCTTCTTCATTACAAAATATGTTTATTACTATTTGTTGTTGCTGGCCGTCTAACTTTGACTCTCTCTCTGCAATACGCCAACATTTGTCATGATTATTGAAGCCCATGGAAATTTAGTGCATCACTGTGCGGTTCCATCATCCGCTACATTATGTAGCGGATGATATTTATCCTGCGACTTGCTTCGCTCAAGCTGGGGGTATTATTGTCAAACAATCGTCCGCTACATAATGTAGCGGACGGACTTAAAAAAACGCAAAAAAAAGATCCGGACCGTCCACAGATCGCGCGTGGATGGCCAGATCGCGTTGGCAACTTAACCCAAGTTGCCAGCGCGAGCAATGGATCAGGGTCGTGATCCATTGCTAGCGCTGGCAAGTTGCCTATGTAGCGGACGGTACGATACTGTCCGCTACATTATGTAGCGGACGATGAAAAAAATGTCCACGCTCGCGATCTGGCTATATATATGTGTGTGTGTGTGTACATATATGTATATACCCCGCAGGCAACTTAAGTCAAGTTGCCAACGCGATTTGACCGTCTATCTATAGTGGATGGACAAACCAGATCTAACTTTTTTTTTTTTAAAAAAATTGTCGTCCGCTACATTATGTAGCGGACGGTGATTTTGGCTAAAATGCCTCACAGGTACTTAATGATTCAGAGGGATTCGCAGGCAAATGTTTGTGGGGGGGGGGGGGCATTATCGTAAATTTCACCGTCTGCTACATTATGTGGTGAACGGCGAAATTTACTTAAAAAAAAAAAAAACAGATCTGGCCCTGGATGGACGGCCAGATGGCGCTGGCAACTTAGCTTAAGTTGCCAGCACGAGCATTTTATCAGCTCTCATACATACATGTATACACACGCACACATATCCGACCATGCATATCTCGCCCAAATAGTGCACACACCACCATCAACACCCATATTGAAGGGGGCTAATCATGGAGGTGATCATGCTCGAACCTTGTTCTATATTTAAGAAGAAAAAGATTCCAGGTCAGTGGAATAGTTTTACAAGGTCAGGTACTAGGGAAGGAGGAAAGAGGCAGGTACGAGAAGGTTAGATTGTGTATAAATGTACACAACCAGCATGAATGACTATATGTTTAAGCCCTAAAACCTGTTACAATGCCATAAATACCCCTGAGGATAAAAAAACAAATTAGGACCCTAAACTGCTACTAATAGTTCTCCCAGCATCCCCTTCAATACCCAACTAATATGAAGCGATATAACAAGAAATGCAAAGAAGGGCTTCCCTACTCAGACTGAGACTTCATGACTAGATGGGACATTAAGAAAACATGTGCAAAACAAAGTGAAGGGAACTAAACTAGCCCAGAGGGGTAATGTAAAAGGCCCAACCACGCACAGTATAGTTGAAAATTGACCCCGTGGGACTCAACCAGCCCAATAGCAAGAGCAAGGGGGAAACATACCAAAGGCCGGTAACTATAACAAAGAGATGCGCCAGAAAGATGCCCTTGAATGAATACAAATTTCTGATCCATATTTTGGTCAATAAATTAGCATAGAGAGGCCAAGAACACCACGTGTCTTGAGATCATGGTTGTTAGAAGGTTCTAAAAAGTTTGGATGGTAAGATGATTCTATGATCCACATATACTAATCAATGTAGCTAGCAACAAAAATCTCCCAGGATTTTTTGGATCTTTAGCTGAGTCAGGTTCTTTCTTATTCCACTGCCGCGTATTGTAATGACATTCTTGCTGGAAGCATAGTCCATGGTTCAAAGAATCTTAAAAGAAAGACAACCAATTCAAAAGACTAAATGAATTTGATACGAGTCTAACCTGCATCGACACAAGTAACTAAAAGGCAAGAAGATAGTTTTTTGCTTTAAGTACACTGCAATCTGTATCATATTGTCATTTGGAGCTACTTATGATATATATTAGAGAACGCACGTATTGTCATGACTAAAGCGAGTAGCCAAAAACTAAATACTAGTTTATTATTTCAAGTAGGCTTATTATGTTGATTCACCTTTTTTGCTTCAGTTAACTATTTACCAAGTCCTTGACATTTAAAAATTATTCAAGCCCTTTTTCATATTTTACCAATTTAAATAGTCATTCTGTTAACAGACTGTTTGTTTTCCTTAAAATGGCCCAGGTGTTGAACATGTGAGACATAAAAGTCATGGGTATAATTAGAATAGCACCGGAAAGGAGAAATCTCTGGAAAAAATAGTCTTATTATGTTGTTTCACCCTTTTTGTTTCTGGTAACTATTTACCAAACCCTTGACATTTCAAAATTATTCAAGAAGCCCTTTCAAAATCATTAGACCACCACCATCACATGATTCACAACTAATTCATCACCGTTGTCGCTACACCACCACCACAGAAGCCCAAGACCACCGCCACCGCATTAAATTGCGACCACCACCTCATACCAGACGCACAAGAAGAATCATCACCATTACATCACCAACACAATTAATCCCCTTTCATCACTCAAAATCTGTCATAACCAAATCTGTACCTAACCCACCGCCATCACCACCACCACCAATATCTTTTCAAGTTAAACACCGACATGGGTTTGTGTATCCGAATTTTCCCTCTCCTCTTCCAGCAATAGCCGCGAAGATGGGTTTGATAGAGGTGGCGATGTTTGCGGCGGAATTTTAGGCTTGGTGGTTGTTAATAATTATGCTGAATTTGATGGGAGTGGCATTAATGGGGTGACAGTTATGGAGTTGGGCTGGGTTGATGATGGTGGTGGCTACGGTGTTGGGATTGATTGGTTGGTGGTGGTGGTGGTGGTTGCTGATGAGGGTGGAAGTTTTGGAGTGATGTTAGTGGGTCTAGTGTATTGGTGATAGCAGTGGGATTCGATAGTGGCAGATGATAGTGGGTCGATTTTACGGGGAGGGGGGTGGTGGTGGATGATGGTGGTCTTTAATCGCATGCGGTGTTGGGTTTGGTTAGATATGGTGGTTTCAAGTGGTGGTGGGTTTGATGATGATGACGATGGATTCTCAGGGTTGGTGGCTATGGTTGATGGTGGTGGTTGCTGCTAATGATGGCGGAGTTGATGATATTAGGTCTCATTTGATGAGGGTTGTCGCGGACGGTGGTGGTGGTGGTGGTTACGGGTGGTAATGAGTTTGGTTGACGGTGGTGGTGGTTACAGGTGGTAATGGTGGTGATAGGTTACTCAAAGGTGGTGTTGGTGGTTACGGGTGGTGATGGGGTATTTAGCGGTGGTACAGGGTTGGTTAATGGTGGTTGTAGGTTGCCTTCTGCTTACGAACTCGATGAAAATGAGTTCGATGAATTAGTTGTGAATCGGGTGATGGTGGTGGTCTAATGATTTGAAAAGGGCTTCTTGAACAATTTTGAAATATTAAGGGCTTAGTGAACAATTAGCTGAAACAGTATAATAAGCCTATATTTTTCCAGAGATTTCTCTTTTTTCTGGAGCCCTTTCAATTACACCCTTGACTCTTATTTTTTTTGTCTCACGTGTTCAACACATGGACCATTTTAACCAGAAAACGGAATGTTAACCGAAAGACTATTTAAATTGGTAGAATTTGTACAAGGGCTTCTTGAATATTTTTAAAACATCAAGGGCTTGGCAAATAATTAGCCAAAACAAAAAGGGTAAATCAGCTTAATAAGCCTTTCAAGTATCATGAGAATGACTCTTTAACCTGAACTTCTTTTCTAGCCCCTTTCCTCTCCTCTTCGGAACTCCCACCCTGCATATTTAGTCGCCAACCCAGCAACAACCATCAGATCTGGTCGGTGGTCCCCGCACTCATAGCCACTATCCACACCATAATAGTTGGGGATCAAATGATAGAGGTGCCTCATATCTTAGGGCTGTAAATGTACAGAGCCGATCATGAACAGCTCGTGGTTCATTACCATTAGAGCTTGTTCATGTTTGTTCGTGTAACATACAAACCGAACATGAACAATTTTTTAAAGCTCGTTTATTAAACGAGCCGAGCATGAAGACTTCAAAGTGTTCATGAATTTGTTCGTGAACAGCTCGTCTACATAATAGTATCATACTTTATGTTTAAAGGATGAAAATTATCAAAATGTGCATGAATGTTACGTTTAAAGCATGGAGACCCTAAACTCAATTTGCTTAAAACT
Organism: Escallonia rubra; assembly: GCA_033065855.1. Taxonomy (NCBI): domain Eukaryota; kingdom Viridiplantae; phylum Streptophyta; class Magnoliopsida; order Escalloniales; family Escalloniaceae; genus Escallonia; species Escallonia rubra. Next base: position 157,121 of record JAVXUO010001276.1, read on the forward strand.
CAAGCCCAATACCATACCCAATAAATTCTTACATGCAACCCAAGCCATAAACTTAGTGTGCAACTAGAAAGCCCAAGTGTGCAACTCCTCTCCCTATCCATTTAGAAAACCCTAACATCCTCTTAACTTCCTTACAACCGAACTATTTATTTCCCTTCCCTCTCTTCTGACTTCTACTCTTCGTCACACACTTAACACTTCCCACACACACTCACTCCTACGCAGATGCGCACACACTCTTGCACAGATACACACAGACACCTCCCTGTCACACACACACCTCTTCATAGATACACGCACACGCCCTAACTTTCTCACTGTCGCGCACACACGTCACACCGGTACAATCTGGGATCCTCACCAATTCTGAATCTCTGATCTTTGTGAAGATACAGAAAACCTCGAGGATAGGTTCTCCTCCGGTCACTGATTCAGTTTGGATTTCTTGACAAAACGAGCCGAGTCGAGCCGACCCCGGGTTTTGCGTTGACGAACTCGAGCCGAGTTCAAACGTCCATATCTGGCTCATAACGAACACAAGCGGAACTCAAACATCCCTGAAAATATACAACCGAGCTTGAACATACCTCTGTTTAGCTCGAACTCGGTTTGTATACAGCCCTACTCGTATGGAAGGTTATAGATAATGGACAATAGTCATGAGATTCTCTTTTTAGTTTCGTAAGGAATGTGCAATGGTGCGAGAAAAAGACTGATTTCTGGTGGGGCTCTCACTTGGCTGATTTGGAGAGAGAGAGAGAGAGAGATCACCTTGCATCGAACGAAATTGCAGGGCATGAAGATGGTTTGATCCCTTAAATTATTTGAGATAATTTTCCTACTACCGTTATTTCATTTCTTATCTACCAGCGATCGCACACTACATAATGCAGTCGGGTAGGAGTCCATCTCTAAAGGGTGAAAGGTATCAAGTGGTTTCCCTCTCTTAGCAGGTGGTAATAAGCAAAATAATTATAGTTCGAGGGAGCTTACAATATCTGAGAATATAAACTCCATAGTGGATTTGAGGAAGCTTACGTGCCTCAAATGTGTGCCTTCTTTCCATAATTGGTCTTACTTTTTCCTTTTTTGTGTCATAGACTTTGTCAAAGATAGATCCCACACCGGCTTCTTATACCCGGTGGGCTTATCACCCCACTTTAACGTAGTATAAAAAGCCAGGCCCACTACCTTATACATTAGTCTTACCCTCATGCCGCAATCCGTTCCTCGTACAAAATCAAAGAGTTGAATTCGTATGTCGTGGAATCAGTTTTATGTTCTGTAGTGCTTAATTTGAGTTGGTCAAGAGCTATGTTACATGGACCCTTCACTTTGGGGTGAAGGGGCAGTGTCGACACGACACGACGCCGACACAGGTACGGGAGCCGTGTCGGATCCGTCATCTGCCGAACGGATACGCCACGTCGACATTCCGACAAGAGAGCGACGGTAAGGATCGAAGAAAGAAGAAGATGTGAAGGTTTTTAAGAGAGAGAAGAAGAAGATCTCTGATGCTTTGAAGAGAGAAAAAGAGAAAAGAGAAGAAAGATATGACCATCGACCTCCGAGAAAGAAGAGAAGAGGAAGAAAAGAAGAAGAAGAGGAAGAACTCGAAGAAGAAGAAAGAGAGAGAGAGAGTACCTTCTCCTTCTGCTGGTCACGTGGGTCTGTCTTCTTTTTGGGTCTGTTGTCTGCTTTTTGACAGCCTCTTTTACGGCCTTTCTTTTGCTTTTTTTCCTTTTCTTTTTTTGGCATTGACTTATAAAAAAGGAACAAAAATATCTAAACCGAAGTAAAATGTATATTATCCAACCAAAAATGAAAGAATCTATTTATTTTGGACAGTAATTATATATAATTTATCTAAAATATATATATACCCGTAAGAAAAATATTTAACACTCAATCTCATTTAAAATATTTTATGTATCTTAAAATTTTTAGTCGTGTCCCCGTAACCGTGTCCAACTTTTGGACGGTGTCCACGTATCCTAAAATTTCAAAAATAGGCGAGTCCGACACTCAGACACGTACCCGATCGGGACACCGACACCGAGTCCATGTAACATAGGTCAAGAGTAGGTAAATTTTCCTTATGTTTTATTATGCAGAGCATATGTGCAATTTTGCTTTTAGGTCTTAACAGGTTACTAGCCTTGTGGTAACCTGTTTGTAAGCTGCTTGTCACCTACACGCTCGTCAGCTACCAGTCACCTCCTTGAGGTTCCTTCACCCTCAAGTACTTCGCTACAAAGGAACCTCCTTCTTCTTAGGTAACAAATAGGGCTGCAATTTTCAGGCTTGGAGAAGACTTGATGCAACAAAGAATTTTGAGCTTTAAAACGTATTCAGATGTGTGATGCATCTTACGCTTGGGTGTGATGCTCAATAACCCTAGGTGTGATGCCTAAGGGTCCGGACGAGTGATTCCTAGAGTTTTATGATTTTATCCTTCTCAATCATAGATGTGATGCCTAAGGATCTATAGGAGCAATTCTAGAGTACTTCTCTCTAGTATTTAATTTCTGCACCTAGATTCTAAAAATCAAATCTGAAATATTTCACCACACTTCATGCGTCAAGTGGTATTGAGAGCATGGTTTCACTACTAAGTCTCTCAATGTGGGAGATCATATCGGCCAACATTTACCGACTGGGAACTACATACCTTGCTCCTTGAGATGTTATATGACTGGAGGACCTCAATGCTCGACTCTCTACTGTAGATTGGAAGACCGCTCAAGCGACAATGCCGTTCATCTAGTCACCTGATAAATCAGAGTTATGTCTCAGCCTATTGAAGAGGAGGCCAAAGTTGAAGCATATAATGTTTTGGCAGAGGAAAAGACCGTAGTTTTATGTTTTATTATGCAGCTTATATTTATACTTTGCTTTCTAGGCCTAAAAGACTAACTAGCCTTGTGGTAACCTGTTTGTAATCTGCTTGCAACCAACTAGTCAACTCCTTGAGGTTCCTCACCCTTAAGTACTTAGCTACCAAAGAACCTCTCTTGTCTTAAATTGCAAACATGGCTGCAATGTTATAGTTTGGGGAAGATTCGATGTAATAACGAATTTTTAGCTTTTATGCTTCTTTGGATGTGTAATGCATCTAGCTCTTGGGTATGGTGCCCAAGGATCCTAGGTGTGATGCCTAAGGGTCTCTAGGAGCGAGTCCTAGAGTTTTATACTTCTCAATCTTTAATGTGATGCCTAAGGATATCTAGGAGCGATTCTTTCTTCTCCTTTCTACTTCATAAACTCAAATCTCAAGTCATTTCACCATGCCGTCCTACGTCACCCATTGACAAACAATGAACCAGAGAACTCAGGAACGAATTGCATGAGTCTCACTCTGGGATACCTAGCATTATATACCATCTATTAGCATCAATCGAGCCCCGTAATGAGTTGGCTGTTACAATCTATGGGCTGTCAAATTATCTACAGATATCCAAAGAATAGGAAAAATGACAAATACTTCACACCCTTAGATGGTAAATGAAATAAAGAACGGAAAAAGCTAGTTCAGGAAATGACGATGATTACAATTATGATAGGAATCAAGGCATACTCAAAGATAGAACAGAGTCCAACCATTCCAAGACTTAGATTGGCGCGTCTACTTCTTCCATTAGTATTTCAATTAGAAATCAACAAGTGGAGCCATCAAAAAAATGTCAATCAGCTTGGCTCCAGGGATTTAACATCAACAGAAAATATTATCTCAATTGCACATCAACATTTACAGAAAATAAAATGAGCCTACTAATCTGGAAAGACAACCAGCTTGGCTCCATGTATCTGCTTTAAAAAAATGTCAAACAAAGCAAACGAACTCCAAATGTTAATATTATTTCCGCTTCAGTTTTGAAGTAATCCACTCCAAATGCCTCTAAGTGGCACTTAAAAACACCAGTTAGCGGCAGTTTTTACGTCTTTAGAGGTAAAAGTGGTGGGTGGTAGTATTATTTCCCGATTCAAACTCATACAAGCAAGAGCAAGTGAATAACGGAAGATCGCAAACCTTCACTGCGGCTCATATTCTCAGAAGACGCAAGCAATTGCACATCAAGCGAGCTGTTCAAGACCTAAAAGCAAGCACATTAAATGTCTTTAATATCACACAAACAGAAACCAACACATACATACTCCCATAAAAAGTACTAGTTGCTAGATTGACCTTGTTGGAAGCGCTAAGCCCAAGGACAAGGCAAGCAATGAGAAGCGCGAGAAATTGGGGAAAGATCAGCCTGCTTTCCATGGTGAAACAGCTTTGCAGAAATGTAGGTCAGCAGTCTAGCCGTGAAATTGTTGAGAGGAGCTCATTTTGAGTGGCAGGAGATTATACACATTCACAGACAGCAGCAGAGCAGGGTTTTGACATGTCGCTAGTTAGAGGCTGAGACAGAGAGAGTGAGTGGTAAGGTTCCCGACGCCCCCACCCCCGCGAGAGTAGTTGGGCAGTTATGGTTTCGTTTTTATTTTCTGCTTTGTTGCCGCTCCATCTTCTGGACCTGGACGACCACCGACACCCATTTTTTTCAAACGCATGCTCGAAATTGTCGCCATTTTGTTAGAAATTTTAATTTTTATTTACAAGAGAAGAATAGACCTGCTAAACGGGTATTTGTCGTCTCGTTTACGCTTACGGGCTCGGTGAATATGGTAGAATCTACCGGAAAATTTTGTGGGTAACATTTCCTTGGCCAAAAAACTAAGAAAATTGTGTTAGTTAATAATTGCAAGGGACGATATAGGAAATATTCATAAATGAAGGATGGGCCGACAAAAAAGGGGATTGAAAGTTTTCTTGGCATGTCAACAAAGTGTTACAGTTCAGAAACACTAATTGAGAATTTCACACCTAACATATCATTAATAACGTTAATTTACGGCGCTTTCTACAGTCTTTCCAAACAGAGCGACACAACCTAAGGCGTAAGAGTTTCTTAGAGCTTAGGCGCAAGCCTTTTCGAAGGGAGGCGCAAAATAAATATGAATAAGAATTAATAAATAGTAGTGCATTAAAACAATAAAATTACGTAAAAAAAATCTAAACATACAATTAATAAACTTACAAACACTAGAAAAAATTTCAAATTTCGTAACATAAAAAACTTCCAACATTAAAAAAGTTTTAAATCCACTGAGAAAGTAGCAAATTACTAAATTCTAAGTGAACATCACAATTACCATCCTTATCATCGCTAAAGGCCAAGGCAGCAACGCTTTCTTCAATGGGAATTATAGGCTCCAAATCTTGTAGAGATCCATCTTTAACTTCATCTTCTTCGTTTACCGGGTAAACTGAAAGTGTAGATCTTCTTGACATGGCAGCGCTATCCGATGAAGGCCTTACACTTGTTACTGTTGACTTTGAATGATAGTTCGGCACCGTGCCACCTAAAGGGTCACTTTCAAACACGTTGTCACCATCTTCGTCTGCATCTTCATCAGGCCTCCCACAGAACCACTCATTACTTTCATCGATATTATTCCAATAAACTAATATCAATTGTGTCACGTGAATTGTATCTCGCTTTAACGCTCTATTGTATTTCACAAATACCAAATCATTCAAACGACTTTGTTCAAACTCATTCATTTTCTTTCTATGAAGCTGTAAAGTACAGTATACATGTTTATGAATAGTCATTGCGTATAAAGTAATACTAACTCCAACGTAAACTTTATTACTAGATTGTAACTTAGAGTTACATGCTCAGAAACACTCAGATTCGGCTCACAGCCAGACGCACTACAAGCGAGACTCAAAACTTTATTGCAAACTTTTGCAAGTAAGGCTTTGATGACCCATACAATGACCACCATTTCGCTGTTCAATCCGTGAAAATTGCAAAACTAATAAGTGACTGTTCATTAAATTATACATTGTTATGAGTACCATGAAACAAAAAAGTAAAGATGGTGTTTTTATATCTCTCATCCTTTTTGAGATAGAATCCCCAAATACCGCTCCCTTATACTTACTCAACTCAGTGTCAATTGCATCTTGTACTGTTATATCCGAGTTCAACCTTTGAATGCAATCATACAAACCCGTCATAATCGTTTCGTCACTCTCAATGTCCGAGGTAAAGTAATTGTACTTTAGGTTCAAGAAACAACCAGTTGCATGCAAAGCACAATGGAGGTGAAGACTCCATCTACAGTCAAATGATCTCATCGATCTCTTTCTACTTCAGCTCATTCCCTTGGAAAGCACTTGCAATAGCTTCTTTAGTTTTTTTCCATAGCCTTATAAATGTATCCTATTGGATGCAAAACACAATGGAGGTGAAGACTCCATCTACAGTCAAATGATCTCATCGATCTCTTTCTACTTCAGCTCATTCCCTTGGAAAGCACTTGCAATAGCTTCTTTAGTTTTTTTCCATAGCCTTATAAATGTATCCTATTGGAGGTTTTTTCTTAGTATCAACCAATCTAAGTACCATAAGAGGGCACGCTAACATTATTCCAAAATGAAGGCATCAATATATTTTTGCCTCTCTTTTGCCTTGTAGCCCCTTTCACCGTTTGTTATTGGCCCACCTTCCAATGTAAACATCTTTTTCAAGTTATTTTGCTCCTCATGAATCCTTGACAAAATGATTGTGGCAGTTTTAAATCTCATTCGGGCATGCTTAAGCAACTCTATTCTTGAAAATTTCCTTAACAAGTTTATAACACCCGAGCTATTATATATGTAACCATTCAAAACAGTAGCCTTTTGAAATGTTAACTTCCTCTTAAGTAACTTCACTATGTCCTCTAAGATCAAGTTTATGCAATAAGCAGCATATAGTGTCGAAAACAAGTAAGGATAAGCATGCCCAAATAACTTGCCTATCATACAAAATTGCAAATAAATTGAAAAATTAAATGTTGAACGATCTTTAACTAATAATATCATATCGTATACTTATTAACACTTAAGTACTTGAACCATGCACTATATATTAAAATACACTAACATGCATTTACGTTGTTTGAGGCAATATCAGTGATAGCCTGAACCATATTCTTTAATCCGACTTTCTCAATAGTCGTCTTAATCAAGTCATACATCAAATCTCCGGTCCTCGAATGTTCGAAAGCGTCAACGGACTCAAGAAGCAAACTTCATCTAGGACCATCCGCTAAGAAGTTAATTAAAGTCCTTTCTTTCTTATCCTTCCAACCATCACAAATGCTCGAACAATCTGTTTTCTCCCATTGTTTTCCATGATCCCTCATCAACTTGCTCTTATTATCCACCCCTCTTTCTGCAGTAAGGTAGCCCTTATCTCATGATAACTTGGTGGTTTTAAACCTGGACCATATTGCCCAATAGCCTCATCCATAGTCGAAAAGCTCTCAAAGTTCACGGCATTTAATGCGATCCTCATATCATAAAAAAAATCTTGCTATTGTACTACAAGCAAGATTTCTCATCTCCTTTTCTGCTTCTTCATTATCAAACACCTTGGAATGCTTTATCCTTCTCTTTTCACTACCTCTTCAGGGTCAAGAGATTGACAAAAACTCTCAGTAGATGAAACTCCTTTCTTCTGGGTATCTCAACTACATCATAGTCCTTGTCCTCCTCTTTATCATTGAAAACGTGATCAAAATATGTGAAACACTTAGCTAGTTCTTTCTTTTCTTTTATGCACTGGAATTCCTTCATCTCATCTCTTCACATGTTGTGGACACTCTCGCCACGTTAAAGGATTTATATAACCTCCAGCAAGGTGTTGTTTGTGTTGATAAATACCGCCCTTTGCAAATTTTTTGACAACATTTACAAATGACAGCATTTGAAATACCCTGAACCCCGATATATTTTTAACGGGTTAATTTAAAAATTTTAGTGACAATTTTTTTCTTAGCGTCGATGCATCTATTTAGCAACTTTTAGTGATGATTAGTGAAGCAGGATTATGTAACATCCCGTTAAATTTTTCTAGTACGTCAAGTTATCGTAAATTGTTGTTTAGTTTTGGGTAAACTTTAAAATTACCTAAAGTCTAGAAGGTTTTTGGTAATTTTCCATTCTAAGGTGTTATATATATATCACGATTATGGGAGCAGTCGTTCCCCAATATTTTCTTTTCTCTTATGAAACACGGCTGAGAGAGAGAGAGAGAGAGAAGGAAAGAGATGGAAGAAAAAGTTTTCTGGCAAGTTTCTTCAATAAGTTTTTAGCCTTTTTCCATCTAGTTTATTCAATGATTTAAGGGAGAGAGGGGCTGGGATTGTAGCCTTATGCGTGTGAGTGAGAAGTGTGTATTGCATTGTGTGAGAAAAGCGAGAGGACGGCTGGGATTTTAGCCGTGAAAAGGGATGGAGTTGTTGTGCATTTAGTGTGGGTTTGTGTGACACTATAACGTGTGTGTGGGTATTATGACCGTGAAATAGAGTACCTGCCGTGAGGCAGTTGATGTGTGTGTTTGGTGTTATGCCGTGGGGTGATGACTTCCGTTGAAGGGGTTGTCGTGAAGCTTTGTCGATGATGGCCATGGCTGCCACAAGGACAGCCGTGGTCGAGTGTGAATGATGGGCTTAATTGTATGAGTATGTATTTGTGTATGCATATGTGTATGTCATATATATATATGTGTGTGTGTGTGTGTGTGTGTGTGTGTGTGTGACCAAAATGGTGTGCGTGAGTGTGTTGAATAGAAAGAAGATAAAAAAAAGATATGGGTATGGGGAGGTATGAGATGCTTGTGTGTATGTTGGTGTGTTGAGGGGGGGTGGGGGTGTATACAAGTGTGTGTGTGTGTGTGTGTGTGAGGGAGATAGAGAGGACTGTCGTGAAGGCAGTCAATGTGTGTGTATGTTTGTGTGTGTGTGTGTGTGTGTGTGTGCGCGCGTGCGTGTGTGTTGTGCGCGTGCGTGCATTTGTGTGTATATGTATGTGTGCGTGAAGTTGCCGAGGGCAACTGTGTGTGCGTGTGAGTGTTGTGTGCATGAGTGTGTGTTTGGGTGGGTGCTATTGTGTGTTTAGTGTGTGCTTTTGTGTATATGTGTGGGTGTGGCAATTGGGCAACGTGTGGAGAAGTGGGTGTGTTGTGAGAGGGTTACAGAGAATGGGAAGAAGAAGAATGGAAAACTGGGTATTAGGTCACAGCAGATGAGGTGGTACCCTGTGCTTGCAAAGGTGTACCACGGGTTCGTGTTAGGTTCAACGCGTGCATTAGATAGCACGCAATGATCGTTAGCATGTGAAACTTTACAGTAAAGTACCTTAGACTATACTAGAACTTCTAGCAAAATTTTATAATCTTCTTGCAACAGTTTTTCTTTATCCATGGGCAATGAACTCCACTCACTATCTAAAATAAAAATAAGAAAATCTCTGAACTCGTATATATTTTTAATATTTTCTGTAAATTTAGATTTGTAAAATTCTTTTGAAGTCTTTAAAACTCATGATAAATTCTGGAAACATTATAGTAATATTTTCATGGCATAAATAAGTCTCAGATTAAGTTTGGTGATTTTTAGAGTTGATTTGGTATCATTGTCGTATCGCATTCGATGTATCAAAAAATGAATAATTTAAAAATAGTTTTAATGCCTTTTAAATTATAATTTCAATTTCTATAATTTTCTTATATATTTTAAAGCTATTACAACTTTTTTTTCAGCTAGAAACAATTATGGCTATTTTATGGGCTTTTAGTACAATTAAAAAATTATGTTTTATTCAAAAATATTAAAAACTTAAGAAATTATATATTTTTATTTTATATGTTGTTTTAAGCCATAAAAATGTTCAATGAGAATTAATATCAACTTTGGGCTATTGTTGGGCCTCGAGGAATGTGTCGGGTCTTCTAGTTAGGTTGGCCGTGTGTGGGACCCGCTTTGGGTTGCGTCATTTTGAGGTTAGAAGTGAGCACTGTTTGGGTATATGAGATTAGGCTTATAGTATAATAGCGTAAAATGTGTTCTGATAAATAATTTTCCAATCTAGGATGACTTAGAGGACTTTGATCGAGGTCGTGTAGCTTAGCTTGGATCGAGGTAAGGAATTTCTATACAAAACTTAATTCCTCGCCATTGATTTCGTGCACTTTATTCGGATTTGCTATCGCTATTTCTTTGGACTCTGTTATATTTGTTATGAGAATGCATTATTTGCCTTTAAAACTTGGTTTGAGCCTTAAGCATTCATTGAAAATCTTTATCGATTCTCATTACTAATTGCTCATCGAGCATCGATTTACTCATTAAATTACTGATTATTGTAATCGGTATATTGACATGAGATAATGTATTAAAGCTTATAAGGATGGTTCGTATTGGGGGTGATATAATGATGGTCTGTTATTGCGGGAGATGCTAGTACCTTGATGGTCTAACTAGTGTACATATGCATATGTAATCACATTGTTATTGAGCACTACCTGTGTGGCTTTGCTAAGTGTTTTCATGCACTGCATGTGTGGCTTTACATTTACTCATATTCGATATATCATCTGCATCGTTTACAGTGTAATTGAAATTGTTTCTATTGATACCTGATTTAAGGGATTGAGTTAAATCTCTTCCCTTATTGCTTTTGAAATAAATATGTTAATCGTTTGTATCCCTCTATTAAAATTTGAGCGACCTTATTAAGCTCTCAAAAGCTCACCCATTTTTTGTTCCATTCTACAGGTAATAACCATCAATAGATTTCTTGGATTGGTTAGAGCTTGATTATGGAGTTGGTTTAGATTTTTATTATTTTGGTTACTTTAGCCCCTGCGAGGGAATCGATGTGTAACTTACTTAATTGAGCACGTTAAATTTGGTGTTGAGAATTTGAGTGTGTGTGTGTGTGTGTGTGTGTGTGTGTACTGGGGTTTTCCTTATAGAATTAAGGTGATTGAATGAGTAAGTATAAATCGATTGATTGGCTAACACTCCGGAAATTTCGAGGTGTTACGGTTGGTACCAAAGCTTAGCTTTATGATTATGCAGACTTAGAAGCATATACTAGGAAACGTATTTGATTGACGGGAATATTAGGGAGAAAACCTAAATAATTTTTTAGTTAGACGATAGGGGTAGCTCAAATGTATGGATTCATATCAACGAAAGTACATTAATGTCATTTGCATCTATGTTACTGTAGGATATGGCTGGGGTACCTAATGATGCACAGCTTGGTATTGGAGGGTGGATAGAAGGTGATGATTTCGAGGAAGAACCCTTTGAAGAGAATCCAGAGGAAGATTCGGAAGAATACCCTGAAGAGGAAGAGCAGGAAGAAGACCCTGTTGTGATTGAACTATAAGGGCCCGTCGAGGATGACTTTAGGTTCAAGCACGTCGAACGCGACGACTCTGAACCTTGGAAATGAGAGCGAAAGTACTCCCAGATGGCTAATGAGAAGGACAAACTGGTACGTCAAATGGCATCCCTAGAGGTGGATATCAGCCGAGCGGTGGAGGAAAGGGAATCAATAAGAGCGTAATTAGATTATGAGGAGAAGCTATGGTATCTCTTGGGGGCAAAAACAGTATGATTGTAATTAAAAAAGATAATCGGGTTAGAGAATCAGCTGGGTGATGCTAACTCGGTCATATTCTCGGGACTTAAGTATATCAGTAGATCCAGGAATGTGACAATTACATTGACGATGAAGACGATTAGGGCGGAAGAAGGAAGAAAGTGTGTGTGTGTGTTAATTTGCATCGTTTCTCTTAAATATAATTGTGTAACTCTGATAGTAGTTTATTTTTATAGGATGGCATGTACTTGTAGAGGTAGTACCAGGGGCCGAGGAGGCCATACCAGGGGTCGTACTGGAGACCAGGAGGTCCCAATTGGGGAGGTACCCCATGCACAACAACAACAACAAAATCAAGAACCTACGGATGCCGCTCTAAACAGTCGACTCATTGGCCCAAAGTTGGTACAGGTAACCTGTGTGAAAGGTTGATTTGATTCCGTCACACATGAGAGCGGCACAAGATAGACAACGTATGTATGCCTCTAAGCGTACATGAGATTTGAAATTTGCGATCGGTGATCGAGTATTTTTTAGAATATTACCTTGGAAGGGGGTAATGCATTTCGGGAATAAGGGCAAGCTCAACCCTAGATATATTGGACCTTATGAGATCCTTGAGAGGATTGGACCGGTAGCGTATCGTTTGGCACTGTCACCGGACATGTCACATGTTCACAATGTGTTCAACGTGTCGGTGTTGAGGAAGTATGTGCATGATCTGACTCACATATTACAACATCGTCACGAGGATATTCAGACAGACTTGAGTTATGAGGAGATAATGGTGGGAATATTAGACCATCGTGAATAAATACTGAGAACCAAGGTGATACCGCTGGTAAAGATACTATGGAGAAATCACACTACTGAAGAGGATACCTGGAAACCAGAGGAGGCCATGCAAAGTACTTACCCTCATTTATTCGACACTATAAGTGCGTAAATTTGAGGATGATTTTTTTTCTATAAGTTGGGGAGAGTGTAATACTCCAAACCCCGATATTTTTTTTACATGTTAATTTAAAAGTGACGCTTTTTTCTTAGTATCGATGCATTTATTTGTAACTTTTAGCAACGATTAGTGAAGCGGGGTTATGTAACACCCAGTTAAATTTTTCTAGTACGTTTAAGTTATTGTATATTGTTGTTTTGGGCTTTTTCATAATATTAGAAAGTCTTTGGGTAAACTTTAAAAAATAAGTCTAGGGGGGTTTGGTAATTTTCTAGTCTAGGTTTATATATATATATATATATATATATCACGATTATGGGAGCAGTCGTTCCCCAATATTTTTTTTAACTTCTGAAACACGGCTGAGAGAGAGAGAGATACAAAGAGGGAGAGAAAGAAGGAAGGACACGGGAGAAAAAGTTTTTTGGCAAGTTTTTCAAGTAAGTTTCTAGCCCTTTTCCCTTCTAGTTTATTTAATGATTTATGGGGGAGAGGGGCTGAGATTGTAGTCGTATGTGCGTGAGTGATGAGTATGTATTGCATTTTGTGAAGAAGCTGAGAGAAGGGTTGGGATTGTAGCAGTGAGAAAGGATGTAGTTGCTGCACGTTTAGTGTGGGTTTGTGTGACACTTTAATGTGTATGTGTGGGTACCTGTCGTGAGGCACTGAAAAAGAGTACCTGTCGTGAGGCACTTGATGTGTGTTTGTTTGGTGTTATGCCGTGGGGTGATGGCTGCCGTGGAAGGAGTTGTCGTGAAGCTTTGTCAGTGATGGCCATGGCTGCCGCAAGGACAGCCGTGGGTGAGTGTAGGTGTGGCTGTGAATGATGGGTTTAATTGTATGAGTGTGTGTTTGCATATGTGTATGTGTGTATAATATATATATATATATATATATATATATATATATATATATGTATGTATGTATGTAAGCATGTATGTATGTATGTATGTAAGCATGTATGTATGTGTGGTGGACTGAAATGGTGTACGTGAGTGTGTTGAAAAGAAAGAAAAAAAGAAGAAGAAGAAGAAGAGAAGACCCACTGTCGTGAGGCAGTTGGTGTGGGGAGGTTTGTGTGTGTATTTTGGTGTATGGGGGTGTGTGCCACACAAGTGTGTGTGTGTGTGTGTGAGGACTGCCGTGAAGGCAATCAGCGTGTGTGTGCGCGCGTGCGCTTGTGTGCGTGCATTTGTTTATATGTGTGTGTGCGCGTGAAGTTGCCGAGGGCAGCTGTGTGTGCATGTGAGTGTTGTATGCGCGAGTGTGTTTGGGTGGGGTTATGGTGTGTTTAGTGTGTTTTTTTGTATATCTGTGGGTGTGGCAATTGTGCAATGTGTGGAGAAGTGGGTGTGTTGTGAGAGGGTTACAAAGAATGGGAAGAAGAAGAACGAAAAATTAGGTATTAGGTCACAGCAGATTGGGTTGTACCCTGTGCTTACGGAGATGTACAGCAGGTTCGCGTTAGGTTCCGGGCGTGCATTGGATAGCACACGCAGTGATCATTAGCGTGTGGGCTATATTAGAACTCTTGGCAAAATTTTATAATCTTCTAAAATCGTATGCAATTTTAATATTTTCTGTAAGTTCAGATATGTAAAATTCTTTTGGAGTCTTTAAATCTCATTATAAATTCTGGAAACATTATATTAATGTTTTGATGGCATAAATAAGTCCCACATTAAGTTTGGTAATTTTTAGAGTTCATTTGGTATCATTACCGTATCACATTGGATTTAGCAAAATGAATAATTTAAAAATAGTTTTAATGCCTTTTCATTTCTGATTTCAATTTTTATAATTTATAAATATATATATATATATATATATATATATATATATATATATATATAAAGCTGTTACAAAAATTGTGTGACTTTATTTTCAGCTAGAAATAGTTATGACTATTTATGAACTTTTAGTACATTTAAAGAAATTACGTTTAATTCAAAAACATTCCAAAAATTTGAGAAAATTTATATTTTTATTTCATATGTTGTGTTAAGCCATAAAAATGTTTAATGAGAATTAATATCAATTATGGGTTATTGTTGAGCCTCGAGGAGTGTGTCGGGTCTTCCATTTAGGTTGACAGTGTGTGGAACCCGCTTTGGGTTGCGTCATTTCGGGGTTTGAAGTAAGCACCGTTTGGGTATTTGATATTAGGCTTATAGTATAGTAGCGTACAATGTGTTCTGATAAATAATTTTCCAAACTAGGTTGACTTAGAGGACGTTGATCGAGGTCGTGTAGCTTCGCTTAACTTGGATCGAGGTAAGGGATTTCTATCAAAAACCTAATTTCTCATAATTGATAATGTGTACTTTATTCGGATTTGCTATCGCTATTCTTTGGACTCTATTATATTTGCTATGAGAATGCATTATTTGCCTTTAAAACCTGGTTTCAGCCTTAAGCATTCATTGAAAATCTTTATCGATTCTTATTATTTATTGCTCATTGAGCATCGCTTTACTCATTGAATTACCGATTATTGTAATCGGTATATTAACATAAGATAGTGTATTGAGACTTATAAGGATGATTTGTATTGGGGGTGATATAAGGATGGTCTGTTATTGCGAGAGATGCTAGTACCTTAATGGTCTAACTTGTGTACATATGCATATATAATCACATTGTTATTGAGCACTGCATGTGTGACTTTGCATAGTGTTTTCGTGCACTGCCTGTGTGGCTTTGCATTCACTCATGTTCAATATAGCATCTGCATCGTTTACAGTGTAATTAAGGGATTGAGTTAAATATTTTCCCTTATTGCTTTTGAAATAAATCTGTTAATTATTTGTATCCTTCTATTGAAATTTGAGCGACCTTACTGAGATCTAAAAAGCTCACCCATTTTTCTGTTCTCTTCTGCAGGTAATAACCATCAGTAGATTTCTTGGATTGGTTAGAGCTTGATTATGGAGTTGGTTTATATTTTTATTATTTTGGTTACTTAAGCCTCTGCGAGGGAATCAATGTGTAACTTACTTAATTGAGCACGTTAAATTTGGTCTTTGCATTTAAGAAAATTAGTTGAGAATTTGTGTTATTGTATAAGCTCTATATATATATATATATATATATATGGGGAAAGCGAATATAAGGCTAGCCTCACGCAAGTTGCATGAGGTTAACGACTAAAACGATGTAGTTTTGATAAAACATATATAACCAATTTTTTTTTCTACGTTTTCTCTCTCTCCCTTCTTCCCATTTTTCTTCTCACTGTCGCAGGCCCTAGCAAGCCAAAACACCATTAACACACACTGCCATCTCTGCCGGTTGGCTTCTAACGCCGGTGACCCACCACGCTACCATCACAAACAGCAGCCACAACACGGAAACCCAATATTGATGTCTCTCTCTCTTCCCGCCACATCACATAAATGGGCACTACCACCTCACCCAATCGCCAGCCTCCGTTGCGGCCTGCCTCCATCGCCGATGACACACCACCCGCCGCTGCCGCAGACTAGCCAATTTGAGAAATATATAGACAATTAGAATCGAATATTCTAATTCAACAAATTTAAGTCAAATTAATGTGTTCATCTCTAAAATTTTGGAATTCAGGGGGGCGGTTATTGGTTTGTGTGATTTAATGGTGGTTCGGCAATGTTGCGGGTGGTGAATGGTTTGCCGCAGCAACCGATTTTGTATGGTGCAGTGGTCTGTGATGGTAGGGGCTTATGGTCGCAAGGTGTGGAAGGTTTCCGGTGATGGGTGAGGTAGTCGTGCGTGGCTGCCCAGTGTTTGCGGTGGGCGCCGGCGATGGATCTTTGCAGTGGTTCTGTTCTGCGGTCTCATGCGAGAGAAATGGAGAGAAATCGACAGGGAGAGAGTGGCTGACGGTCGGCGATCATAAAATCAGAGAGAGGGATCGAGGGCTTCAAAAGTATAAAATGAAGCTGAACCCACTCAAACGCGCTTTTGGAGTTGCATCAGGAAAGTTTTTGGGATTTATAGTTTCTCAACTAGGAATTGAGGCGAACCCAGAAAAGATCAAATCCATTCAAACCATGACGTCCCCAAAAACCATCAAATAAGTGCAAGAGCTAACATGAAGGGTTGCAGCCCTGGGAAGGTTCATGGCTCGATCAGCTGAACGATGCTTGCCATTCTTCAGAGCCATCAGGAAAGCGAAAAAAAATTTTTGGACAGAAGATTGTCAAAAATCGTTCGAAGAACTCAAAACATACTTAAGTTCTCCGCCCCTACTTTCGAAACCACTTTTTGGAGAAGACTTGTTCCTATATCTCTCAGTCACCGAGGTCGCAATAAGCGCTGTTTTAGTCAGAGATGAGGATGGAGTCCAGAAACCCATCTATTACATCAGCAAACTCTTACAAGATGTAGAGACAAGATATTCGAAGATCGACAAGATTGCACTAGCCCTCATCATATCAGCTAGGCATCTTCGATCGTATTTCCAGTCTCATACCATCATCGTTCTGACGGACCAACCACTTAGAAAGGTTTTACTGAGTCCCGAGGCATCAGGAAGATTGGTAAACTGGTCCGTTGAGTTGGGGGAATTTGATATCCAATATAAACCTTGCACTGCAATTAAAGCAAGCCCTAGCGAACTTTATTGTCGAGTGTACATTACCTGAAGACCCCCCTCAGTTGGTGATTCTCGAGGTTACAGATCCTTGGAATCTTTATGTAGACGGTTCTTCAGTTGTTGGTGGTAGTGGAGCCGGAATCATTCTTATAAGTCCAGAAGGTTTCACTATTGAGTATGCACTTCGCTTTGGATTTCAAGCCTCAAATAACGAAGCAGAATACGAGGCTCTTCTCGCGGGGATAAGGCTAGCACATGCTTTAAAGGTGGATTCGCTATCAGTTCATAGTGATTCCCAACTGGTGGTCAATCATGTCTTAGGAAATTACGAGGCCAGAGACGAAAAAATGGCTCAATATCTCCAATTAGTCAAAATATTAGCTGCGAAGTTTGAAAACCTCAACATTCAACAAATCCCTCGAGATCAGAATACTCAGGCAGATACATTATCAAGACTTGCTTCCGTCGAAGTAACAGATGTCCGACACTCGGTTTACCTTGAATTCCTCAAGGATCGCAGTATCAGTTCCCAAACTGAGATTGGAATGATAGATGGAGAACCCTGTTGGATGGACATGGTCATCAAATACTTGTCCACATGCGAATTACCAAGTGAAAGACATAAGGCGAGGAACCTTCGTGTCAAAGCTGCTCGGTATGCATTAGTGGAAGGAATTATATACAAGAAATCCTTCACCTTCCTTACCTCAAATGCTTACGCCCGTCAGAATCCTTATACGCATTACAAGAAGTACATGAAGGGATATGTGGTCAACATCTCGGAGGCCGAACATTAGCCCTGAAAATCTTAAGGCAAGGATATTATTGGCCTACGATGCAGAAAGACGCCATCGAATTCACACGAAGGTACGATAAATGTCAAAAGTTTGCCCTAGTATCACATACACCAGTCGCCCCTTTGACTTCGGTTGTCTCTCCAACTCCTTTTGCAATATGGGGAATGGATCTGCTCGGCCTTTTTCCCATGGCGTTTGGACAGCGACGATTTGTGATCGTGGCGATAGACTACTTCACCAAATGGACTGAAGCAGAATCCCTGGCAACCATTACTTCAGCCAAATATGAGGATTTCTTATGGAAAAATGTAGTCTGCCATTTTGGAGTACCAAGAGCTCTGGTCGTTGACAACGGAAAGCAGTTTGACAACAACAACTTCTGAACCTTTTGCACGAACATCTCGATCGATTTGAGGTTCACTTCTGTAGCTCATCCACAATCCAATGGTCAGACTGAAAACATGAACTGAAGCATCTTACAAGGGTTAAAGAAGAAGCTGGATGAAGTTAAAGGCGCATGGGTGGATGAGCTCCCCAAGGTGTTGTGGGCCTATTGAACAACTCCACATTCAGTCATAGAGGAAACACATTTCTTACTCTGCTATGGAACGGAAGCAATGCTACCAGTTGAGATAGAAGTTCCAACGATACAGACCTTGCACTTCAACGAAGGAAACAACAAAGTTGGATTCCGAGCAAATCTTGATTTGGTAGAAGAAGCTCGAACTCAAGCCCATGAACGATCCGTTGTTATAAAACAACGAGTTGCGCGGTATTACAATCAAAGAGTTCGTTCCAAGTAGTTTAACGAGGGAGATCTGGTCCTCCGCAAGTCAGAAGTCTCTGATCCAAAAGCAGTGACGGGAAAGTCATCTCCAAATTGGGAAGGACCTTACCGTGTTATAAAAGTGCTCAAACCGGGTGCCTACACACTGGGAACACTCTCTGGAGAATCCATCCCTCGTACTTGGAATGCTGAGAACTTGCGCAAATACTACCAGTAGTGTCTTGCCCCGAGGCAAGGCACTTCTCTTTCGGGGGGATAAGGGGCCCAGACCTTATCAAAACCCCAACTTTTTAGAAATTGTCTTTAGATGATTTTTTTGAATAAATGGGTTGTTAAGCAATGCAATGTAAACTTTATCTTTTGCTCGAGCAATAAAGTTATTTTTTCAAGCATTGTTATAATATAAACTTAACCAATTATTCTGTCTGAGCAGAATATTCACCGAACACTCTGCCCGAACAGAGTGCTAAACTTAGACAAAACATTCTGTCCAAACAGAATGATGGCCGAACACTCTGCCCGAGTAGAGTGTATAACTCATGCTTTTTATAAAAATACAAGAATAGGCCAAACAGACTAGCTACAGACCTAAGTCCGTGAAAAAATAAAAGTTAATGGGGGCATCGTCACTCCACCAAAGCTTTTACTTCTTCAAAATTTAGGCCAAGCGAGGGTGCTCAAATTCTTTACCAACTCTTTAAGTGAAGAATAAAGAGTTAGAGTTAAAGTAAAAATAGACAATACTGTGTGAATAGTATCATAAACCATGATAAAAACATAGTAATAAAAGATAGAGTTTTTACAAAAAGCCCTTGAAAGGGCATCAAAGTACTCGGTCTAAACAAAATAAGGAGCCTAGATACAAAAATCTAAGGCTCGGGGGCATCTCCTGAAGGACCCTCCTCTAGGGGGGTGAGAAGTCGCGGCGTCTCTTACCTCCGAAGGCATAACTGTCTCCCCAGATGGAGACACGACTGCAGGCATAACGAAGTCATCCAAAGGGATGTCTGGGAAGCGCTCAGCAAACATCTCATTGGCCTTCGTGAAGCCCATCTCGCAGATCTCCAAGGCATCATCCGTTTGCTTCTTCAGCCATTCTTCCCCAGCATTTCCATCAAGGAAGTCGCGGATGCCTTGGTCTCGAGCCTTCTTCACCTCTTCTGCCACCTTCCTCTTTGCCCCTCCAGTCTCTTCTCCAGAGTCTCAATTTGAGCAAGGTAGTCTGCTTCTTGCTTGCTCAGCTCTTCAGCGCGACGGGTGGCTTCCTCTGCCTCCTTAATGGCATCCCTCTTCTGCTGAGGCTTCTCGGCGGCCACCTGCCTTGCCATCTCAAAGCGAGAAAGCATTGCAGACCCACTAGCATACATCTGAAATAAAGATTGGAACAATAAGCTGAATGAAGGTGGAAGGAAGAAACAAAGGTTCAGTTAGAAGAAAGAACATTACCGTGTATACAGCCTGAGCAAAAGAACAGGCGAAGGTCTCATGGGTCTGGTTTTGGAAAACCTCCTTATCCCGAGGAAGAACTCCGTGAACCAGATGCTGCTCCGAAATCTGACTGTCTGGCATCCCGATGTCATCACACCTAAGGGTCCATCTGGGACGGAAGATAGGATCCTCATCAATAGACACTCTCTCAATAATTTGCGGAGACCGGTCAGGAAGAGTAACTCTTGTCTTATTCGGAGCGGGGGGAAACTCCACGCTTGGCTGCTTTTCTTTCCTCTTTCCCTTGGCTTTTTGCAGAACACCAAGAAAGCCTCCTTGCGGTGATTTTCCACTTCCGCTAGCCATTTCTGCAAGGAAGAAAGGAATCAATATGGGAATAAACATTGAAACAAAGACTGAAACCAAGAACCTACGTAAAGCACACCTAGAGGAACGCTCTCAGCAGGAGACATGCTAGGGATATCAAGAGGAGAAGGAGGAATCAAAGCTCCCCCTGGAACAGGCTTGCGGGGAATAATCCTCGCCCACTCTAACTGCTGCTCTAACAAAGGCTCATCAATGTTAAGCCCTCCTAGAAGTTTGATGTGGCTAAGGATATGCTTAGTAAGGTTGTTAGGAGAGGGCTTGCCCGGGTTCTCAAAATCCTTATAGTAAGGATTCCAGTCTCTATCAAACATAAGCTCCCCTTTGTCCAGACGACCAATAAAGAAGTGTCTGGAGTACCAACCCTTATTCGACTTCGGTCCTCCGTCCTCCCTTCGAAAGTCGTTGCCTACTATGAATGTAATACCATCCCGGACAGTTGGCGACTCCTTTGACAAACAGATTTTGAAGAACACTCTCATAAAATCTGCTACATATGGTTTATAGCCTGAAGTCTAAACCAAATATATAAGCCGGGATAAGCTTCATTTTAGCCTGAAGTCTAAACCAAATATATAAGTCGTTTAATGAGTACACTAACTAGAGTGGTACTCAAAAAGTCAACTTAACGTATTTTAATAACTAAAGCACAATTATATAGCTAAATGATTTCAACGAGTAGTTGAAAATTGTGAGAATTTCAGCAGAACCACCATAAGAATAACTATGGTAGGCCTTAAGTCTTGACGCGGAAGGCAGTGAAACACAAAACCCAACTGATTGTGTGTGCAGACACAACATTGTTTGTTCACGTTCTAAATCTGGATAGGGTTGTTCTTTGTAGTATTGCACCATTGCAAGTTAGGGGTAGCCTGTGGCTGATGACTTTTGAAGTTGGTGGAGGTGTAGTAAAACTTGTTTGGCTGCGACTATTATGCTTAATATTTTTTTTCTTCTGCTATAATAGAGCTAATGCATGTTACATACAGATTGTTATCTATTTAAAGAGTAATACTGACACTTTCATACTCTTGGATGCGAAAGGACATCATTTTGTCATTTTTGCTTTTACTGGTACGTGTATAGAACGTCGGAACCAAAAAAAAAAAGAAAAAGTGGGAAACTAGTTTCAGCCTTGGCACCTAATTTTCCCAGACTACTGTTCATCTTCTCCAAAGTTGAGAAGACCGAAATCAGCCATCGCCCTTTTCTCTCTCCCAAAATCGGCGTCACAAAGTTCCCACTCAGCTCTCTCTCAGACCAACAATTGGCCTTCCTCCCAGATACATACAAAAATTAGTCTCTCTCTCAATATCTTCATCTTGTAACCAAAGTTATCCTAATTAGATGTTTTTGGAGTTGAAAATTATCCACACACAGTCGTGGTTTAACATTACTGATATTTTGATTTTCGTCCATTTAGAGGTCAAAATGAGGGGCCTGTAGGAGGGCAGGCGTGAGAAAACGTTCTTCTCTTGGTGGCAAGAATCATCATAACCAGTTTTGCATTTATGTTGGGCACTTTTTTTGAAGTGTACGCTGCTCAGAACTACAACTTACACAAGCTTTTCAATCACCAAGCACTATAGAGAGAATTATAGCAAGCCCAAGAAGAAAGACGACACCGATTCTTAGTAGATACGCAATATTTGTCCAATTTCATGTTTGCCCATGTCCTTTTTTTGTTATTTGTTCTTAATATTGGGTTGATTTCGGAGCCCTGTGTATGTGAAGGGATCAGGGTTTTGTGGCAATTGATTAATGGCTGGAATTTGATGGGATTTGAAACTTTTTAGCTTGGGCAATGGATAATAATGTAAGATTTGTACTGTGAGTGTGCAAAAAACTGAGAAATGAATCTTATTCGGAAATCAAATCAAAAGAGAGACCCATAAATTAAAGAGATAGAAAATTAGAGAAGGTAACTGTGAGTAATTAAAGTATAGGACATTAGAGAAGGTAACTGTGGGTGTATATGGTGCGCCTATGGGTATTTACAGGTTGTGTGTGTCTCTATGTGTGAGTGCGTGCGTGTGTCTGGGTGTGACTGCATGTGGGTGTGTATGTGTTGTGGTGGGGTGGTCAGGATGTGGGTTAGGGGAAGGAGACCATGTGGGGGAGGGTGGGTGGTGCTTAGGGGGTGCAGGGCATGTTTGTGAGTACCTCGCGTCGGTGTGTGTGAGGTCCGGTGGTGTGGGTGGTGGGGGGCTGTTGTTGTGTTGGGTTTGTGTAATATCCTCATTTAAAAAAAATTAATTATAATTATTAAAAAAATAAATTGATCTGATGTCCTGACTGCCAAAGACGACCAAAAACTAGGGAGAATGACACCTCATTTTTCCATGAGGTGGAGTGTGTGCATGTGGGAACTTTGGGATACTTACAAATGAGAAGTTTCAAATGGAAGAAACTTCTCAGGGACAACTGTTTGGCGGAGAATTACGAAAAATACAGAGGGAACTTTGGGATACTTGCAAATGAGAAGTTTCAAATGGAAGAGAGCGAAAAACAACTCAAGAAACAGAGAGCAATTTGGTGAAGAACTAAAGGAGTTATCAATCACCAAATCAGGCAAAAATCAATCTTCAGTGTGCAGGGCAGCTGTTTGAGGGGCCACTGAAGAAAATCCAAGAAGAATTTCGTGAAGGGCTGAACTAAGAAATTATAATAGGAAGAAAAATGAAGAATTTGCAAGAAACAGAAGGTGTTATCATGGAGAATCGAAGAAGTTACGGGTCTTCAAAGTAAGGTAAAAACCAGCCATTAGTGTGTGTGTGTGTCTTCTTGGTGTTTTGGTGTGTGTGTTCTTGAGGCGTTAAGGCTGAATTAGCTTATGTTTTGATCTTCTATCATGCTAAATGCAAAAGGGGGATTACATAAGTGAAAATTTAGTGAAATTAAACTGGATTAAGAGGACTTGAAGTGGAATTAAATGGAGAATTGTATATGTGAGTATACTATGCATGTGTGTATGAAGGAGGGGGGTGATTCTGGGAAGGCAAACCTAGAAGAACGCAGTTGTGTGTGTGTGGGTGGGTGGGTGGAGGGGGGGAGATGAAATAGTGTAAATTTGATCCATAAGCGATGAATAGTGAATGTATTGTCACTAAAAGTCTTGTTCTCTATTTATTTTCAAACTTTAATTTTGTAACATGGCTTTAAACCAAAATTTGGCCATATTTTTGAAAGCTCTACACGTGAATTTTTGGTCTTTGAAATAGGGTTTTGAATTTTTGAAAATATCAAATGAATGTATTTTAATTTGAAAATTTTATGGGGATCTTATGCAACTGAACACTTTAGTGTCTAAAACTGCATTACATTTTAATGCCGATTGTTATTTTTAACAAAATTGATTTCCTAGCGCTCGGTTTGGTTATTCGGATAGGATTTTCGAGAAAAAATTTCACCGAATGACTTTTCAGTCAAAAAATCAGCTTATATTGTTTCAAAAAGATATTTTGAGTCATTTTGAAGTGTTTATCGATGCAAGATTCATAAGGGGGTGTTTAGGTAGTTTTACCTATGCGTGGGGGCGTTTTGGTAATTCTCCACACCAGTTAAGCCGGAAGAAGCATAGGATTGAGAAATTTGAGTTAAAATATGTTTAAGAAGGATAGTAGTGCAGTCGATGCATTATTATGGGTTAGAACAAATCCGGTTAACAGATTAGCCGTAATAAGTTATGAACATATAAGCGGGAAAGGTTAAGGTTGGGTGTGTGTTTGTATTTTAAGGCTGTCCAAAAAGAAGGATTTTGATTGGATAGGTGATCTTGTTTGTTGAGAAAATCCCGAAGCAAGGAGTTTATCGGCTATAAACCCAAACAAGTAAGGATAGTGCGGTTCTGTTATGCTATTCATTGTTTCATTGGCTATAAACCCAAACAAGTAAGGATAGTGCGGTTCTGTTATGCTATTCATTGTTTCATTTAACATACCATGTTGATGTTGTTTATGTTGAGCTCCTATATTTATGCTTGAACACCGGTTGATCTAGTGACTCGGTACTTCTTATTGACTTGTGTAGAGATTTGAGACCATATTGCGGCAGAGGGAGAGGGCTTCAGAGAGAGGGATCGAGGGACTCTTTCTGGCGATCACGAAATGGTCGGCTCCCTTCGCCACCGCACCCTTCTCTCTGACTCCAACGCTGCAGTCGTCGACGCCCTTGTTTCCGACCCTCTTCTACCCCGCAGCTCCTCCCTCCTACGCCTCGCCCTCGACCATCCTCGCCACCGTCTCTTTGCTGCCGTCCACTCCCCTTCTTCCCTCTACTACTCCCCCTCCGCCCTTGTTGCCTACGACCTCCCCTCATGCCATTGCCTCTTCCTCACCCCCTCCATGAGCCCAACGCCAGCGACTCCACCGCAGGAGCCAACGACGTTGCAATCGACTTCTCCGGCAATGCCTACGTCACCAACTCCACTGACAACCTCATTTGGTAGATCCCAGCTTTTCATGGCCAATTCGGTGGAGCACGGCACGCCGTACAGCTCCTTTGGGCTCAACGGGATTGCTTACATCAGCAAGGGCTACCTCCTCGTGGTTCAATCGAATACCGAAAAACTTTTCAAAGTCAAGGCCGACGACGGGGCAACGAGGACGGTTCTGTTAAACAAGGACTTAACAGCGGGTGACGGGATCGCCGTCGGGAATTGTTGTGACTTTTGGTTTGTGACGAGGTTGGCAAGGTGGTTGGCAGTGTGACTTTTGGTTTGCGACAGGGTTGGCGAGGTGGTGGCGGATCTAGGTACGTTAGGGGTTGGCGAGGTCGTGACGAGGCTAGGATGTGGAGATGACAATGGGTGACGACAGTTTTGGTCATTTTTCTGGCGCTGTCACTGCTCGTCGCCGGTGACCGACGCCTCTGTTTTTCGGCCGTGGTTGGGGCTTGGGAAAAAGGCTCACTATGATTTGTAAATTGGGATTAAACTAGGATATAAAAAAAATAAAGCTAGCTTGACAAAATTGTTCATAACGGTTTTGCCTAAAACGTTAGGAATCTAAAACGTTAGGAAGTTGGACGGAAGTCCTTACTTATTGCAAATTTGAAACTATAGACCCTTTGTGTAAAAAAATAAACTTTTGGACCCTCAAGTAAGATTTCGGGTTACTTTCTAGGTACTAACGTGTATTTAACCCTATACACTATTTATTGGGTATTTTGCATCACAAATGCTAACTCGGAAATCCTGGATGCTAAGAAACGGAATTCAACAAGGGACTTACAGAGATGGGCTTCCATGGAGCAGTCTAGTTCATTCCTCATTGTAGAATTCGATTCTCCAGACCATGGCCACATGACATATATTTTGAGGAGGCCGGGGCATCGACTTAGACCATTTACACTCGATAATCTTGCATCCAGGATTAGGCCTGGCAAAATATGACCCAACCCATTGAACCCAACCCAATCCGTTCATTTTTATTCACCGCGGGTCAACCCAATAAAATCCGTGGGATGGTCACTCGACCCGCGGGTCAGAATTGGGTTGTTCAAATTAATAAGGGTTATAACGGGTTGGGTCACTCGACCCACGGATCCAAACGGGTCCTATAATTACAAGACGTAGAAAACCCTATATGAGAAGAGAACATGCTCTGCCGTCGCCCGTTGGTTCTCTCCCACGACGCTTTCTTGCGACCGTGACAGCCATCACCATCGCCGGTTGAGCCTCTCTCCATCACCCGAGTGTTCCCACCGCCGGCAGTCCCTTTCTCCGTCGCCGGCAGCCTCCTTTCCGATTTCCTTCACTCCTACATCCCAGTCACGTGACAGGCCTGAAATCTTACATCGAGCTTGCCTTGCGAGTGGTTCAACAGCCGCCAAAGAGGTCAAGGCCTGGTTCGAGGAGCGCTTCAAGGTCGGCGACAACCGGTGGATCTTCTCCAAGCTCCGGTTCTGAGGAGAATCCAGCTGGTCAGTCCATTTTGCTTCTTCTTCTATTTTTTCTGACTTGGGTATGGCCTGTTTGATTTTAGGGTTTTTTTTGCATGTTTCGTCACCCTGAAAAGGACCAGTTCTTCTAATTACCGTTTTTGTCTGTGGGAGAAAGAGAATTTGGAGAACATATATGCAGGAAATTTCAGATGACGTTAAAGTTGGCTGTTTTTGTTTAATCAAGGAGCACTAAACTCTCCTGAACATATATGAAGGAAATTTTAGATTAAAGTACTTTCAATCAATTAGACAAGAAGAACCCTTTTATCTGTACTTGGTTCATAAATGTTGCCAGAAATCAAATTAGCACTCTACGATGAAACATTTGTAGGGTGAAAGCAATATTGCTAAAACCCCCAAGATATGAATCTTCACCAGAATCATCACCTTGGGCAATATAGAACTGCAAATACTTTATACACTGAACATGTCTGAAAAACTTGGTAAAGTCTAAACTTGGTAAATTCTAAACTTGAGTCCATTTTGGTATGATATGAGATGGCATGTTTGTGGCATGTTTTGTTTGATCCTAGCTTTGAGTCCATTTTGGTTGGTCCATGTTTTGTTTGATCCTGGCTAATGCCTTGTTCTGAGGTTGCTTGATTTTTAGATTAACACTAGCAGACGTGTTTTGCATGTACATGTCCTTTTCTAGCACACTTTCCTTAGCCATGTACATGTCCTTTTCATTAGAAATGTGTTTTGCATCTTAGCAAGAATGTTGGCGGTAATGTAAATCTGTTTTTGAAAGAATGTCGACTACGTCCGAGGATACTTTGGACTTCGAAGAAGCTCACGGAACAACAAAGTCAGGAGTGTGGAGTTTTTATATCAAGAGTACGACGGATGAGGGTAAAGTTGTGTCAGAGTGCAAGTATTGCCAAAAAGTTTACATTGCTGGTAATTCTCACGGCACGTCTAATATGAGACGGCATTTACGGAGTCAATGCCTTTCGAGGAACAATCCTGAGGTACTTGGGTTCTTTGCGAAAAGTACAAGTGGAGGTGCAGTAAGATCTGTTGGGTGTAACCAAGTAGAATATCGTGAAGCGTTAGCGTTGTCCATTATTCAACATGAATATACATTCTCTTATGTCGAACATGAAGGCACTCGGAAGGTGCATTCGGTTCCAAAAAGTCATACTTGGTATTATCTAATGTCCTTTTTCTCTTATTTTTGTTTGGTTAGCATTCTAATATATCATCTACATTGTCAAACATCTAACATTTTGATTAGCATTCTAATATATCATCTACATTGTGAAACAACTAACATTTTGCTGGTCCTGTTTTCCTTCAATGGGCAGATCCTACATTGCTTAGCTCTTACTAATCAAAGGCCCAACTGTTGAAAATCAATAGCACAGGAAATAGTACAAAGGTTGTGAATGCCTTTTCAGAAGAAGTTGATTGCCTACATTTGCTTAGCTCTTATTGTTCTGGTTTGTAGCATGCCTTAGTGTTTCTGATTCATCTATATGGGGTTGTTTTTTTTTTTTCCTTTTGTAGTCTCATGGTGCTGAAGTAACCTCAGCTGATCTTCATCGCGTATCAGATCCTCATCATGTGTTTCTTGGGTCATTCTTGGGAAGGTGTGGCCATTCACATGACATCTGACTGAAACTTGGGAAGGTGTGGCCATTCACAGATTTTGTAGTTCCTTTTTCATGTGTGTGTGTGTGTGTGTGTATATGTATATATATGTGATGTTTGAAATGTGCTTGCAGGAAGGAAGAACAATGAAAGAGGAAGAACGTAGAAGCCGGAGGCTAACAAGAGCAGATGAGTATGCAAAGAGTTCTGCATAGCAGCAGCCTTAAGATCATACTTTTTGATTACTTCAAGTTATGCTTTAGTTCTTAAATTTACATGCTTCTTCTTTGTATTTCTTCTTGAAAAGAATGTGTTCATTTAATTGACAGGATATGTTCACTTCTATTTTGCTTTCATGGGATTTTCTTATGCTTGAAAAGAATGGTGTTAACTTTTATTTTGCATGCTCAATGAATTTCATTTGGATGAGGTTACTAGTGTATTTTAGCAGCCTAATTTAGCAACCAAAAAAAAAATTAACGAGTTGGTTCGGGTCGGGTCGGGCTTGTTGTCTGACCCGTTTTTGACCCAACCCGTGCCAACCCAAGCCTTGTTGGGTCAGATTTGGGTTGGACCCATTTCTGACCCAGCCCGTTTTTTACCCTTATTTTCTCAACCCAACCCGACCCAACTCGCCCATTGCCACCCCTATCCAGGATTGCATAGCTTCTTCTGCCACTACGGTGGAGTAGTGAGAAAAAATAAGACTCTTCTTCAAATCATGATTGTGCACTTTTCCGCAACCTTAGTTTATCTATCTATCAAACTTCCATTAATTCTTGGCTATTGGGTTAGAGATAATTTTCTTAACTACGGTGGGGCCACTTTCGGTGGGATAAACTGCAGCAAAATCAGTGAATATATTCACCTAAACTTCCTATTTCAAAATCTCCAGTATGACATATGGCCATGTTTATTGTCACGGTGTCACCACTGCCACTTCTATGGCAACTGTCATCCAGTCACAGAGTGAGGGAGGGAGAGACTGAGGGAATGACTTGTGTGTTTGTGTGAGAGAGGGAGAGGGGGAGAGAGAGTTAGAGACAGAGACTGGCAGGGTAGAGCAGCGGCGGCGGCGGTGACTGGACACAATTACCTTATAGTCGGTAAATTAATGACATTGATAAGCGAGTTTTGCAAAAGTCAGATTTATCCCGCCACTTTGGAATTTGTCGGCAAAAAAATCAGGAAAAACCCTTTGTTTTTTTTACGATAGAATGGCGTAGGATATCTTAGCCTAGATCTCCCCAAATCTGAAAGAGTCCTATTTATTCTTTTTGATACACCAGGAAAAATTTTAAATCAGTGAGAAGATATTCACGACCTCGATGAGATGAAGCTATTTATATACTAACCGTTTACTTTTTGACTTTCAACCAAAACTTTTTGAATTTCTATAAAAACTTATACTTATGATGCATCACCAATTCTTGAATCATCATCAGTAAATGTAATATATGATACCCTTTTATCGACAATTGGCCACATATATATAGTGTCTACCAATTCAAGGACACTGCCTTTGCCTTTAAGGGTTCTTGGTCATTTTACCCTTTATACAAGATTTACAGACATGATAGGCTTCCACCAAGAAACTTAAAGGTCCATTTTCACAAGTCTTTTTTATCCTATTTTGAGTAACATGACCCAAAGTCAGATGTTATAAGAAGTTCGTTCATTTCAGCCTTTTGGAGTGATTCACATAATAAAATTATGACTAAAAAGCTATCCAAATAATATGCAAATCACGACCTTGAAATTAAAAACCACTAAGTACCTTTGTTTAAATAAACGATACGTAAGCTCATATGAGCCTTATGTAAGCCCCAAATAGTCTATAACTAGTTCTTTTATATTTTAGACAATCTTCATACTTTACTAACTTTTTGGAGTACTTTTGGATGAGTAATATATCCTTAGAGGTCTTTTGAATTATTTATCAAGTTTAAGAATAAGGACTAGACGGTTTTTGTTTAATCGATAAAGTGACTTTGGTCTTCCAGAGAGATAGAAGAAAGAGAAACATAGGGTTTTGAGGATTTATGATAAGTAATCCTAAACCCAATTTGATTATAAGGAAGATTTCAATCAATAAGTGTGCAAGACAAATACGATCAATTAATTAGGGACATAGGGAGTGCAAATTATCATTTTTTGCAATTGATGTCTTGTTTCTGTATCAAATACATACACTTGTGGTTGAATGTTTTCATGCCTCGTTCAGCGTGCCCTTGATGTTTTTCCGTTTTATACCTGCGGGTGTCTATTGCATTTTTTTGCTTAACTGTTTAGGTGTAGGATAGCATGCCTTACATAGTTATTGTTTCTTGTACTGTACTACAACTCAAATATTAGTGTACTATTCGGGCTTTGTACGAGGAGTTGTCGTCTGATGCAAAAAGTGGCTTTGCCAAGTGTCAAGTTTCTAATGGTGCACATATTTTTTGTTAACTTTTTCTCATATTTTGTTATATCAAAATACCATACTCATACAAACACGGATTCAAGCGATTTAATTCCTTTTGCCTCATCTTTTTCCTCTTCGATTTAAGTGTAAAATCAAATATTTTGTGAAATCGTTGTGCTATCTTATTTGGAATGAGAAGTTTTGATTCTTTTATAGCTCACATGCCTTTGAGATATTTTGCTGTTCACTAGACCCCCTTTGAATTGAACTAGTACTTAGAATCCTTACATGCTTAGATTAACATGATGCCATAACATGATATGTCAATTACTATTGGTATACAAACTTTAAACTTAGAACTTTTACGTGCTTAGATTAACGTGTTTTACACTCACATATTATGTGGTTGTTTCTTATTCAATCATTAGTTAAATTATTCGAATATGTTTCTTTGACTTTGATTTGATCCTTCTTGGGCCAATATCTCAAATGAGAATACTTGTCGTGCTAAGACTACTTATCATCTTTGCACATATGATTTTAAAAGTTGCGTTCTTTTTATTAATTTATATGTTCTTGGATGCCTACATTGTACTTAATGGATAGTGTGTGTTATCTTTGATGAGCTATGTGCTCAAACACACACCCCCTCCCGGGGGCCTTCACCTCTTATTTCAAGTAATTAAGATGATATGGTTTAGAAAGAGGTTAGTATTCGGAAGGGCTTGGAGTTTTACTTTGTTTTAAGTCTTTTATTTTGCCTCTGGAGAATAGAAATAATTTAAGTAGCACTTGAAAGCCCCATTTTGGACAATGTTTGTTCTTATGTATACTTCTGCTACAGTTACCAAGCTTGACGGTTAATGGAGTGCTTGATTTGTATTATGTTTAGAGCTCTGATTACCTTTTTACGTTTGCATATTTGTAAATGTTTTGTATTTTATTTCTCGTAACCATAGTATGTGAAGGTCTGCCTCTGGGTCAAGGGCGTGAGACCTTTGCTATTAGAGGTACGTATTTGAAGAAATGTAGGCAAAGGACAAATTTTGGGCAATGCTCCTTGCCTTGAAGCTGCTGTAATCATCTGTTTATATACACATCATGTATGTAACTGAAGGATCAAGAGCATTACATGCTATCCTTCCAGAATATACAACAAATCAAAACGGAAATCTCTAATGAATGTCTTACTTATTTTTCACATGTGAAATACATTTGTAACTGACATATCAAGAGGATTCTTCTAGTATCCTTTTACACTCCCCCTCAAGATGAATGCCGCGGGGGGGGGGGGGGGGCCCACAAAAAGCTTGGACTTAAGATAAGAAAATCGATGCGAAGATAACCCTTTTTGTGAAAACATCTGCAACTTGTTCAGAAGAGGAAACATATCGAACCAAGATTTCACCTTTGGTAACCTTTTCTCGAACAAAGTGAAAATCAATTTCGATATGTTTTGTCCGAGCATGAAAAACTGGATTCGCCGCCAAGTAAATTGCACTTACGTTATCACAAAATACCATGACTGGAGTTTCTAAGAAAATGTCAAGATCACGACCAAGTTGACGTAACCAATATGTCTCAGCAACAACATATGCAACAGATCGATATTCAGATTCAGCTGTGGCGCGAGAAACTGTGGCCTACTTCTTAGCACTCCAAGAAATAAGGTTAGTACCAAGATAAATACCATAACCAGAGGTAGATCGCCTGCTATCAGGACAACTAGCCCAATCAACATCTGCATAAACTACTAACGAGGAAAGGGATGAGGGCTTAAATTGAAGACCATGTCCTAAGGTGCCCTTGAGAGAACGAAAGATCCGTTTCACGCCTACAAGATATGCACTACGAGGGCAATGCATGAATTGACTGACAATACTAACAGCGTAGGCTATATCTGGGTGAGTTAATGTTAAATATTGAAGACCACCTACCATACTGCGGTATGTAGTGGGATCATCAAGTAACTCACCCTCGTAAGCTGATGGTTGACTTTTTGAAGGGATGTGAGTGCTAACAGAGTTCACACTTTGCATGTTGAATTTCAGAAGTAAATCCTTAGTGTACCGTTTTTATTGAGAAATATGCCACTCGAGTCTCGAGATGCTTCAAGACCTAGAAAATAATGCAAGTTGCCAAGGTCCTTCATAGCAAATTGAGAAGAGAGTTTTTGGATAAAACAAGCTATTTGGGAGGATTTACTTCCTTTAAGAACAATGTCGTCAACATACAAAAGAAGCACAATAATGTCTGCTAGTGTCTTTTGGACAAACACAGAGTTATCAGATTTACTACAAATAAAGCCCTCACTAATTAAAAAGGAGCTGAACCTTTGAAACCAGGCTCGAGAGGATTGTTTGAGGCCGTAAATTGCACGCATCAATTTACACACATGAGTAGGATGAAGAGGGTCAATGAAACCTTGAGGTTGTTTCATGTATAATTCTTCAGTCAAATGACCATGCAGAAAGGAATTTTTGACATCAAGTTGTTGGATAACCCAATTTTTAGTGACTGTGAGAGTTAAGACTGTACGAATTGAACTGGGCTTGACAACAGGACTAACAGTTTCATTGAAATCTACACCAGCTTGTTGATTGAAACCCTGGGCAACCAACCGAGCTTTATATCTTTCCACAGAGCCATCAAAGTTATGCTTGACCTTATATATCCATTTACAACCTACTAAGTTTTTGGATGGGTCGTAAGGTACAAGAGCCCATGTATTATTGGATAGCAATGCATTAAATTCATCCACCATGGCAGCACACCATCAAGGATCTTTAACCGCCTTAGAAAAACATGTTGGTTCCGCAAGCACGGTTTGAGAAGTTAGAGACAAAATTTGTCTAGGTTTACGAGTGCCATCACGCAAGCGTGTAACCATAGGATGTGAAGAAGCTGGCCGATTTGCTTGAGGTAAAGATGTAGTGGTGGTAACTATCGTAGAGTCAAAATCTAAAGTAGTACTCCCCAAAGAATTAGGAGGCATGTGAGATGAAGGCCGAGAGTCATTTGACTGGGAAGTTGCTATATTTTCAGGTTGGGATAAAGACTCAATTTTTGCATGACATGGAGACTCTGTTAGGGACCTTGGCACATGCGAAATTGCAGAAGGAGTGTAAAAAGGATGAGAATATGTTAGTAAAATATTGGACGACTCATTACCGGGAGAAGGTGACTGATTAGAGGGAGAAGTAGTTAATTCAGTGTAAAGAAATGACAGTTCATGAAAACGAACATGTCTGCTATATACACGCTTGGTGAGAGGATTTAAGCACCGATAACCTTTGTAGTTTAAGGCATAGCCAATGAAAATACACTTAATTGACCGGGGAGCTAACTTGTGAGGAGCTTGAGGTGTTAAATTCGAGTAACATTCATACCCAAAAACTCGCATTAGACTATAATCTTGACATTTTGAAAATAACAACTCAAATGGTGAAGAATTATTAAGTGAATGACTGGGTAACCGATTTATTAAAAACACATAAGTATAGATAGCGTCAACCCAGAAAGTGAAAGGCATATTGGCATGAACTAACTTAGTTCGTGCCATTTCTGTTATATGGCGATGTTTGCGCTCAGCCACACCGTTTTGTTGTGGTGTGTCTGAGCAGGACATACGAAAAAGTAATGCCATTTTGTGCAAAACAGTCGCGAAACTTATTGTTATCATACTCACGACCACCATCACTTTGAATATTTAATTTTTGCAGATAACAAATTTTCAGTTAATGATTTAAAATTAGAAAAATGCTGAAATACTTCAGATTTATAGCGCATAGGAAAAATCCAACTATAACGAGTAAAATCATCTACAAAAATAACATAGTACTTAAAACCCATATAAGAAGTAACAGATAAAGTCCAGACATCAGAATGTACTAAATACAATGGTGAATTACTGCGAGATGTAGATAACTGAAAAAGGAGCCTATGAGATTTACCTAACTGACACACTGAGCAAAAACCTGAAAAACTAGACGTCACCTGAATGTGAAGTTTATTTTGCAAAAGAGACAACGCCTTAGGACCTAAATGACCAAGACGCTTGTGCCACAAATCACCAGAAACACGAGTTGCTACCAAGCCACGGACAAAGGGTGTTATGAGACTTGGAGGTAATCTGTAAAGAGCACCGGTTAACTCATAGTCCAGAAGACATTTCCCTGTCTGGTTGTCCTTCACATAAAAATCAGATGGATCAAAGTTAACAGAGCAATCATTTTCCATACATAGTTGTTTGACAGAAAGTAAGTTGCTTGTTAATTCGGGAACATGTAGCACTGTGGGCATTTTAAGAGTGCGGTGTGGTATCGTTAACCTTGCGGAACCAACACTTTTAATGGGTAGTAACTTACCATCGCCAACCAATATCTTAGTAGAACCTGTATACAGAGAAAGGTTAGCAAGTATACCTTCATTTGGCGTCATGTGAGCAGTAGCTCCGGTATCGAGATACCAAGTGGAATCACAAGATTCTTCAAACGACGTTGCTTGAAAAGATTTTGGGAGATCATTGGAAGCGTATGAGTGATTAAAGCGTTGACGACAAGTGATTGCTATGTGACTCGGCAACCCACATATTTGACAAAAACTCGAATTTTGATTAGTAAAAGTACTCATGGTAAATGGCGAACCCAAAATACCTGGTGAAGAAGAAGGTTGTGGACTAACGCCACGGGGCATCGAGGACTGGCTACTGACGGATGACCCAGATAAGGGCTGAACTGATGCAAAGCGATTACCACTAGTGTTGGTATTTTTAATGTGAAATTGATATGAAGAACCACCATCTCCACGTCCTTGTTTACCACAACCTTGACCACTAGCCTTTCCGCCATTACCACGTTCTTGACCACCACCCTTACTACCATTACCGTGATTTTGACCACGGCCCTTTGAATCCGAGTATGAACTGGCAGCAAGAAATGTAGTTGAAGTCTCACTCGTGGACCCATGAATATGCAACAGCCGTTGTTCTTAATAAATAAGCTTTGTTCTAAGATCTTCAAAGTTCATGGCAACACCGTTATTCGTAACCATAATGATGAAGCTTTTATATTCAGATGGCAATCCAGAAAGAGCATGGATGACAAGATCTTTATTGGATATTGGCGAGTTTATAGCGGCTAAAGAATCAGCAATGGATTTTAGAGAACGAAGATATGCATCCATACTTTTGTTTCCTTTCATCGTATTATGAAGTTACATCTTAAGTTGCAATTCCTTTGCTGCAAATTGATCCAAAAAATGCTTCTCAAGCACAGTCCAAACAGCTTGAGAAGTACTCAAGTCATGCACATCTCAAAGAACATATTGTGATAGAGTGGCATTGAGCCATGATCGAATGACTTGATCAGTTCGAATCCATGCACCATAGGCAGGATTCACAATAAGTCACCCTTCGGTATCACGAACAAATTTTGGGGGGCATGAGAAAAAGCCATCGATAAAACCCATGAGATCATTTGTAATATCCTCATTTTTCCTAGTGCGAATCTTTTGAGCGCAAAAAAAAATAAAAAAATTGGGGGTTCTTTTGTGAATAAGTAAAGTGTGGGCTAGTTGTGCAATTTTGGGAAATATAGCCTAGACTAGGTTTGAAATGTGTTAATTTTTGGTGAAATGAATTAGGAACATGCCACCACCTACTAGCTTAAGCTGAGTAAGCTAGTTAAATAGTAAAATATGGAGTAAGATAATGATTCTCGGGTGAAGGAGGGAAAAAAAAAAGAAGCTAAACAGAGAAGAAGAAGAAACAGAGAAAAACAAAAAGAAAGAAACAGGGATCGTGAAGGGGAAGAAAAACAGGGATCAAGGAGGAAGGACCTTCACTGTAAACCCCCTTATCCTTTGGTTTAACTTTATTTTAAGCTTAGCGTATTGTTACTACTTAAATCTTGATCGGGACCACAGCTATGAAATGAGCCTGCAAAATAGAAACACAGAGTGACCACCGGGGATGTTCCGGTGGAGGCGGCTCCGATGCTAAAGTCAGAATGACGCTACTAGGGTAGGATTCTGAATAGCTGAAAATGCACTGAGTGCTTGTGTGCAAACTTGTCCGTGTACTTGAGGATTTTCCCATTATATAGGTCATTTCCAGACTCCTTTCTTCTTTCGGACTCTTGTCTGACTGATCCTTCATGTATTAGAGCCATGTCAGGACTCTCCTTCTAGCAATTGAGTCCTAAACGGCTTATATCACCTCTCTTAGAATCTGTCCCAATACAGATTCCTTAGTCCACTCAAGGCCAACCCTGCCACGTGTCATCAGTTGGTTGGGCAGATATATTTAGCTATATCATAATGCCCCTACCTTTGACGGTTCCCTCGAGTGAACAGTTAAAGACATATGGTGAAAAGACTGACCGAAGGCAGTTCAGCTATGAATTTTCCCAGTCTGTTATTCAGCGGAATTTTTTAATATTCCATACTCAAAAGTATGTGCTAGGGAGATCTGATCAGGAGATCTGGTCGGGAGACCTGGTCGGACATTATGCCCAGGAAACGTGGTCGGGAGCTCTGGTCAGAACTCCTGGTCGGGAGCTCTAGTCGGATCTCCTGGTCGGGATCTCTATCGGGTATCCTGGTCGGGAGCTCTGGTCGGGATCTCTTGGTCGGGATTTCTGGACGGACATCCTGGTCGGGAGTTCTGGTCGGAACTCCTGTTCGGCAGCTCTGGTCGGGCTTCCTCCTTGGGAGCTCTGGTCGGGCCTCCTGCTCGGGAGCACTGGTCGGGCCGCCTGCTCGGGAGCTCTGGTAGGGAAACCTGCTCGGGAGCGCTGGTCGGGAACCCTGCTCGGGAGAGCTGGTCGGGAACCCTGATAGAGAGCCTTGGTCGGGAGCCCTGGTCAGGAGCCCTACTTAGGAGCTCTGGTCGGGAACCCTGCTCGGGAGCTCTGGTCGGGACGACAGCTCTGGTCGGGAGCGCTGGTCGGGACGACAGCTCTGGTCGGGAACCCTGCTTAGGAACTCTGGTCGGGAACCCTGCTCGGGAGCTCTGGTCGGGAACCCTGCTCGGGAGCGCTGGTCGGGAACCCTGGTTGGGAACCCTGCTTAGGAGCTCTGGTCGGGAACCCTGATCGGGAGCGCTGGTCGGGAACCCTGCTCGGGCAGTCTGCTCGGGAGGTCTAATCGGGAACCCTGCTCGGGCAGTCTGTTCGGGAACCCTGCTTGGGCAATCTGGTCGGGAGCCCTGTCTTGCACCTTGTTCGGGAGTATACCAATTATTGTGTTGCCACGTGTTAGGTGTAACGGTCCTTTAGCCGCCAAAACTAAGGCGGTTACAGTTCAAATTTCAAAATTTAATGCTCCGGGAATCGCACAAGACACGTGTCTTAAATACTGCCGCCTTTGTATGGGAAGTTATTTCAGCTCTCTTCTATAAATTTGGGCTCCTCTCTTCATTTGCCCCCTGCTACTCACTCTCACTCTGTTCGGCTTAACTTTAACAAGTAAGTTTCTCTTCTTTTCTTCTTGTTCGGCACATATCTATTTCCTTTTAGTAGCTCTCAATATCGTAGCTTCTGTTAGAACATGTCTTCAACAACTTCGAGTAGTTCTTCGTCACCTTCGAGTAGTTCCACATAAAATGATTTAGAAAGTGATTCAGAAAGTAGATCCTCACAAGTAGGTACTTCAACTCATTACTGTCAAGTAGGAACTTCTGCTCCCCAAACCAGCTCTTCGTTTCCCCATATAGATGCTCTTGGGGAAATCAAAGATGAAGCTGAAGATAAGTTTGATGAAGACACTTGGTTCGCCGCAGATGAGAAGAGGAACAAGATGACAAAAGAAATCATAGTTGAGCTTTTGGAAGAATTTCATTTGCCTCCTCCCTTCTCTGCTCGGGTTCCTGCACTCCAAGAGCTTGCCAACTATGTTACGGACTTGGAAACAAGTGTCTACGAAGGCCAGATTAGGTCTGGCTATAGAATCCTAATGCACCCCTTTGCCGTCGCCTTTTTCAACCACTATAAAATGGCGCCAGGTCAACTTGTGCCCAACGGGTGGAGGAAGCTAGTTGGCTTGATTTACCTTGTGCAGACCTCATGGTATCCAGTGACAGTCCATGACTTCATGAGGTTATACCTTGAGGTATGCTTTGTAAAGAATGAGGCCAAATGTGTTGGCTGGTATTATATTCACAACCAGATCAGAGTGATAAAGGGGGGTCCCAAATCCAACAAAGGTTGGCACTCCCGATACTTCTTCATTCAGCGGCCAAGAGGAGGGGTGTTCTCAATATTGATGAACCCCTTACAGATCAAGAGATGCAGCATGCGGGGCTCATTCCTCCTGCCCCCGCTATGCATGTTCCTCCAACTCCTGTTTTAGAACCTCGAATTGTTTTGAAGCCTAAGACTCAAGAACTGGCGATAGGAACATCGTCTTCTAGGACTCCAAGTCTAGGTAGAGTCTGAAGCCATGTTTATATATTTATGTCCTTTCTTGTTGTGAACAAGTTATCTAACTCGGTTTCTTTTGTTTTCTTACAGAAATGGCTAGCAAAGGAGAAGGTGTAAAAGGTGACTTTATAGGATTGCTGCAAAAGGCTTCGAAGGGGAAAAGGAAGGAAAGCACAGGGGAAGGTTCTTCCCCTCTTGTAAAAAGGCTTCGCGCTCTTACTCCTCCAGTGCCTCCGCTTGTGGTTGAGGATATTTCCATCGACAAGGATCCAATTTTTCGTCCCCGATGGACCATTAAGAGAGGCAACTCGGGAATGCCCCACTCGCACGTCTCCGCTCAACACTTAGCTCATGGGGTGTTGCCAAGTGATAAACTCATCTTGGAAAACCAGCCTCATGAGGCCTTTGCTATGGCACACGTCCAAGCTGCTTACAACGTAATTTGAATTACTTCATTCTTTTTTGTGCTGTCAATTAAACTATCCCCGTCCTTCTGACATATAATTCGTCTTCATCTCTCTTTTCTTTTCAGGCTTACTGCTATAGCAGCCAAATGCAGGACAGGTTCGCTATGGCGATGGATGTGGCCCACAACGTCGAGACTGACAAGAGAGCAGCCGAAGGCAAGGCTGACAAACTTGACAAGGAGGTCAAGAACCTCAAGAAGGAGAATGCTGATCTGCTTACTAAGCTCGGTCGTCTTGAAAAAAGATGTGAGAAGCTAAGGCATGAAAAGGCCGAGATCAGGAATAAGGCAATCCAGGCATTCCTTGATGGTACTGCTGGTGATGAATGGCTCCGGAAGCGGACAGAAGATGGGCTTTCCATCTTTCAAGAGGGCTTCCAGAAAGCCAAGGAGTTAACGGTGGCCAAGTATCCGAGCCTTTTCTTGGACGACGTTGTGGTGCCCAGCTTTGACTCGCCATCGGGGGAAACTGCCGCACCTACTGAAGCTGGTGATGCTATTTCTCCCGGGGAAAAAAGTGTCCGATCCGGAATGCTCCTGCATCTTAGGACAATTTATCTTTATTCCCCTATTTTTCAATTCCCATTTGATGTGCCCCCAGTACTTTTATTGCCTCAGAGGCCCTCAAATGGATATCTTTTTGTTTACCCCTTGATGGGTTTCATTTTTGCAATCGTGTTTTGAATCTTTCACATTTTGCTTGCGTTTTACTTTGACGCGAACCCTTATCGTTAGCTAAGGGCTGGCAAAGAAGCCTCGCACTCACGCTCGGCCAGGTTTCGAATTAACAAAACAGGGTGGGACGACGATCCCCCACATGGTTTTGCCGTTTCTCGGGCTAGAACTAAAGCTAAACCGTGTTAGGTAAGACTTGTGTCTTACCCTATCACATTGGGTGATACTTTGCTTGAGCAACATTCGTGGTTTTACTTGATCGAGCAGTCTGTTCGGACAGTCTGCTCAGGTATTGAATGTACGTGGTTCTTGGGAACATGGATATCATTTTCTGAGCTAACCAATCATCGTTATGCTAATGTAAGCAATAACTCTTTCAAATAATGATAAAGATGTTAATATTGGGTAGACGAAACGATCTTCTTCAAATTGAAGAAGAATTTTTTTTATTACAACGGAAATACTTCATCTCTACTCTCTAACTATCTTCTATGCCAATTTCCCCCAAAAAAAGGAAAACGTCTTGTGACAGATGCACGATTCTACTGGTAGTATTGCCTCAAGTTGTCTGCATTCCATGTTCGTGGGATCGCTTCTCCTGAAAGGGTTTCCAGTGAATAAGCGTCTGATCTAAGCACTTTCGATATCTTGTAAGGTCCTTCCCAGTTTGGCGACAACTTCCCCACAGCTGCCTTCGGGTTTGAAACTTCCAATTTTCTGAGGACTAGATCGCCAACTCTAAATATCCTCATTCGAACCCTTCGATTGTAGAATCATGCAACTCGTTGTTTTGTTGAAATCATCCGATCTAAGGCTTGGGCTCGCACATCATCTAATAGATCCAGATTTCCTCGAAGACTCTCCTCGTTTTCTGCCTCCAAAAATTGCAACACTCGAACCGTGGGGAGGCCCACTTCTATGGGTAGCAGCGCCTCTGTCCCGAAACACAGGATAAATGGTGTCTCGCCTGTCACAGAATGGGGTGTTGTGCGGTATGCCCAGAGTACCTTAGGAAGCTCATCAACCCATGCCCCCTTAGCATCGTCCAACTTTCTTTTCAACCCTTGAAGGATTGAGCGATTCATGTTCTCTGTCTGTCCATTGGATTGGGGATGAGCGACCGACGTAAAACGGAGATCAATAGAGAGACCTTCACAAAAGCTTCGAAAGTTAGAATTATCGAATTGCTTCCCATTATCGATGATCAAAATCTTTGGAACCCCAAAGTGGCAGACAACGTTCTTCCAGAAGAATTCTTCGCATTTTGATGCCGTTATGGTGGCCAATGATTCGGCCTCAGTCCATTTTGTGAAATAGTCGATGGTGACTATCACAAATCGCCTTTGCCTGGTAGCCATCGGAAATGGGCCCAAAATATTCGTTCCCCACATTGCAAACGGAATTGGGGAAGTCAAGATACTAAGGGGTGCCGCCTGAGTGTGCGTGAGCGGGGCAAATTTTGACGTTGGTCACACCTTTTCGTGAACTTGATCGGATCTCTCTGCATCCCTGGCCAATAATAGCCTTGTCGCAAGACTTTGTGCGCCAGGTTTCTTCCACCCAAGTGTTGTCTGCAAATCCCTTCATGAACGTCATGTAACGCATAGTCTGCCTCTCTAGGGCTCAGGCACTTTAGGTACGGCAGGCTAAAAGACTTCTTATATAGCATCCCATCTACAAGAGCAAACCGAGCAGCTTTAGCACGTAAATTGCGTGCTTCGCTTTTCTCTAAAGGTAACACTCCCGAGACGAGGTACTAAATAATTGGGTCCATCCAGCAAGGTTCATGTTCTACTACATCCACTTCCTTTGAGAGTTGGGTACTTCTTTCTTGGAGGAACTCAATGTATACTGCCCGGGAGAACTCCGAAATGTCCTCGGAAGTCATTCTTGACAATGAGTCTGCTTGGGCATTTAGGTCTCGCGATATGTGGCGGATGGTGAAATTTTTGAACTTAGCAGCTTCCGTTCTCACGGCTTGGAGATACTGGGCCATTCTATCATCTTTCGCTCCATATTCTCCCAAGATATGATTCACAACTAATTGAGAATCGCTATGGACAGAAAGAGAGTCAACTTTCAGAGAGTGTGCCAACCTTATTCCTGCAAGTAGCGCTTCGTACTCAGCTTCATTGTTTGATGCCTGGAAATTGAAGCGGAGGGTGTACTCAATCACAAACTTCTCAGGGCTGATAAGTATAAGCCCGACTCCGCTACTTCCTACCTTGGAAGAGCCGTCAACATAAAGGAGCCAAGGATCCGAAACTTCTGAAAGAATCAACTGCGGGGGGTTCTCCGGTATTGTGCACTCAACAAAAAAATCTGATAAGGCTTGAGCCTTAATTGCTATACGGGGTTGATACCTAATATCAAACTCACCCAGTTCCACCGACCAGTTTACCAACCTCCCCGACGCATCAGGATTTTGGAGAACTTTACTCAATGGTTGATCAGTCAACACAACGATGGTGTGTGACTGGAAATATGGTCTCAATTTTCTCGCCGATGTGACAAGGGCAAGGGCCACCTTGTCTATTCGAGGGTACCTCGTTTCCACGTCCTGTAAGACCTTGC
This sequence comes from Escallonia rubra, assembly GCA_033065855.1. Lineage (NCBI taxonomy): Eukaryota > Viridiplantae > Streptophyta > Magnoliopsida > Escalloniales > Escalloniaceae > Escallonia > Escallonia rubra. The sequence goes on from JAVXUO010001276.1 coordinate 199,620, forward strand.
TCATGTAATAAATAGGTCTTTGCTTGCCTTCTTCCTCTGGGATTAAAACCGTGCTTACCGCTACTTCACTAACCGATAGGTATAAGAACAAGTCTTCACCAGTAACCGGTTTTGTAAGGAGCGGCGGGGATGACAAGTATTGCTTCAATTCTTTGAACGACCTCTGGCATTCTTCAGTCCACTCGAAATCTTTCGCCTTCCTGATAGCCTTAAAAAAGGGGAGACATTTTTCTGCCGACTTGGACATGAACCTTCCCAAAGCCGCCACTCTTCCCGTAAGCTCCTGAACCTGCTTGATTGTCTTAGGCGACTTCATGGCATGAATAGCGCCTATCTTTTCTGGATTTGCTTCGATACCTCGTTGAGATACTACGAATCCTAAGAACTTCCCTGATGCTACGCCAAACGCACACTTGAGCGGGTTTAGCTTCATGTTATAAGCTCTCAGGATGTCAAAGGTTTCCTTGAGGTCTTTCACATGAGCCTCGGCTTCCACACTCTTGACAAGCATGTCATCCACGTACACCTCCATGTTTCTCCCAATTGAGTCGTGGAAGATCATGTTAACGAGGCGCTGATAAGTTGCCCCCGCATTCTTGAGTCCGAAAGGCATGACTTTATAGCAATATAATCCCCGTTCTGTAATAAAGGAGGTCTTGGGGATATCATCTACGCACATATTGATCTGGTTGTACCCAGAATATGCATCCATGAAACTTAACAGCTCATGATCCGAAGTTGCATCAATCAAAATGTCAATTTGCGGTAGCGGGTAGCTGTCCTTTGGGCAGGCCTTGTTGAGGTCAGTGAAGTCGATGCATATCCGCCAACGGTCGCTCGACTTGGGTACCATCACGACATTGGCGACCCAATCAGGATATGATATCTCCTCAATAAATTCGGCTGTCAATAACTTGTTGACTTCTTCTTCGATTTTCACTTGTCTTTTAGGAGCGAATGTCCTCTTCTTTTGCTTGACCGGCTTCTTGAGCGGGTCAACATTCATTTAATGGGTGATCACTTCCGGATCAATCCCAGGTATATTGGATGTCGTCCAAGCAAAGATATCTGAGTAGCTTCTCAATAAGTCCACAAGCTTGAGCTTGAGGTCGTCTGACAGACCTGTTCCCACCCTTACTGTCTTCTCTTGGTTTCCTAGATATAATTCGATATTAATGAGGTCTTCAGCGGGCTTGCCTCTCTCTACTTTGGTCTCATCCCTCAAATCCTCTATCATGAGGGTTTCTTTGGCTTTGTTTCGGCATGATGCCATGTAGCACTGTCGAGCCACCATCTGGTCTCCCTTCACTTCCCTAACTCCATTCTCCGTCGGGAATTTCATTTTCATGTGGTATGTTGATACCACCGCCTTTAATTGGTTTAACGCTGTTCGTCCCAAAATTGCATTGTAGGCTGAAGGAACGCGTACCACCACGAAGTCTAGCATCAGCTTAGCTTGGGTCGGAGGGCACCCACGGTCACGGGTAATGCGATAATTCCCTCGCAAGCAACAGGATGGTTAGAAAAACCGTATATGGGCGTATCTATCTTCCGTAAGCGGTCGTATGGGATGTTCATTTTTTGAAATGCTTCATAAAAAAGTACTTCCGCCGAGCTCCCATTGTCTACGAGGATTCTCTTCATGTCGAAGTTTCCTACCCGAAGTGTAACAACTAGGGGGTCGTCATGAGGTGTTCTAGTGTCTCCCACATCGTCATCAGAGAAGGATATTGTTGGGGCCGGTTCTATCTTTTGCTTCTTAATCGACGGCCCCATAGTTGTGAGGACTTCTCTTGCGTACGCTTTTCGTCCTTGTCCGGAAGAGCCTCCTGCGACGATTCCTCCCGAGATAGTATTGATGACACCCACATTTTCTTGCGCTTCTTCTCTTTCTACTAAAGGAGTGGCTTCCCTCTTTTCATTTCTTCGATTGACATATCCTCGCAAGTGTCCGCGTTTGATAAGAGCCTCTATTGCACGCTTGAGCGATTCACACTTGTCAGTAGTATGGTCATGGTCGTTGTGATAACGGCACCACAAATTCCTATCTCTCTGACTGGGCACCGATCTCATCATGTCTGGTCTTTCCAGTATCTCTTTATCCTTTATCTCATAGAGAATCTGCGATGGTCTAGCAGTCAATGGCGTCAGATTCTTCATGTCGAACATCTCTTTGGGGCGCCTTTCGTCCCTTCTTGAACGCTTAGAACCCCTTCCAACTCTTGGACTATCTTCTCGAGCTCTCTTTTCTTGCTCTTGCCCATCGTCCCCTCGGTGTCCCTTGTGGGTTTCTAAGTACTCTTCGGCCTGGATGTACTTGTTGGCTTTATCCAACAAGGCGCTCATTCTTCTGGGGGGGCTCTTATTTACCGCAAATGCAAACTTGGTTGTAGGACGAAGCCCGCGCATAAAAGCTGTGTACTTTACTGACTCATCCAGGTTATCTATTTCTAATGTCGCCGAATTGAAGCGTCCCAAATACCGCGACAAGGATTCGTTCCTTTCCTGGACCACGTTGAGGAGACTTGCTGAATTCTTCCTCCGAGTTCGACTGCTCACAAAATGTTTCTGAAACAAGTCAGATAGCTGGGCGAAGGAATGTATGGTCCTGGGTCGTAGAGACTTAAACCACGCATGCGCCGCCTTCCTCAAAGTGGTTGGGAATGCCCGGCACATGACGGCATCTGAGACCTGGAGGAGCAGCATATTTGTTTGAAACTGGTATACATGCTCTCCGGGGTCTACGCTCCCATCATATAAATCGCACTGCGGCATCCGAAAATTTGGAGGAAGTCTCGCCTTCTCAATTGTTTTTGACATAGGGTATCCTGAGTCCTCCCTTGGTTGAGTGAATGCGTCCGGGCAGGGCCCAGAGATAGTTTTGCGAGAAGTTTGCCCTTAGGGGTGCACTTTTTGTGCGGAGCCATGAATTCGTCCTTGGGGAAAATGCCTTTGGTTCGCGCAACGTCAACCTCGAATTTCGCCGCCTACAATAGGAGGCGAAATAGTGCTGTTCTCCACTGACATCCCGTGCCGGAAACATGATCCACTTCTAGTGACATGTTTTTCGGTTTCTTGTTCCGGCTGATAGCTGGGATCAGTCTCTGATTTATGCTTTCGACCATAGCTGGACCTTGAGGTCAGTCTAAGACGAAGGTCGCTGGGATCTAGACGCGTCTGGTTAGTAGAAATCATCGGGACCATCTCTTCAAGCTTTTTCTGTAAGGTAGTTACCACACCCTTGAGTTCGTGGACTTCTCTGGTCAGATCCGCATTTGGAGTGTCAAATAGCTTTTTGGTCAGGCGATGGCGCAAGTCTCCCCTCTTTAAAAGAGGGGTCGGGGAATGAGTTCCCTGGGAGCTGTCAGTCGTCTTCGGGGTGACTGAAGTTACATTAATCCAGTCGTTACTAGAATATTGTTGGGATGGTGTTGGTTGCCGACTTCTTCGGCGGGAGCCGCTTGATTTCGCTCGTCGATTTTGGACGAAGCGGCTGGTTGGGGGAGTGTCTGAAGGTGATTGCCTAGCCATGTTCCTTGTCGGTCCCACGGATGGTGCCAAAATGTTACTACTTAAATCTTGATCGGGACCACAGCTAGGAAATGAGCCTGCAAAATAGAAACACAGAGTGACCACTGGGGATGTTCCGGTGGAGGCGGCTCCGATGCTAAAGTCAGAACGACGCTACTAGGGTAGGATTCTGAATAGCTGAAACTGCACTGAGTGCTTGCGTGTGAACTTGTCCGTGTACCTGAGGATTTTCCCATTATATAGGTCATTTCCAGACTCCTTTCTTCTTTCGGACTCTTGTCTGACTGATCCTTCATGTATTAGAGCTATGTCAGGACTCTCCTTCTAGCAATTGAGTCCTAAACGGCTTCTATCGCCTCTCTTAGAATCTGTCCCAATACAGATTCCTTAGTCCACTCAAGGTCAACCATGCCACGTATCATCAGTTGGTTGGGCGGATATATTTACCTATATCACGTATGATTCAATTTGAGGGTGTATATACAGCATGTAGGTTTGGCCGTGTGTATATGCATGCGAGTGTGGTAGTTGAACCTGTGTGAATTTAAGTGTGTAAGTGGGTGTAGCGGGAGTTTGTGAGGATTTGGGTAAGGTTTGTGGTGTTATGTGAGCTAGTGAAAGAAAAGGGAGGGACTGTCGTGGGTTGTAGCGGGGGCGCAGGAGTTGCTGAGTGTATTACAGCGTATGTGTGTCTTCTTTGCGTGTGCGCAGGTGAAGTAGGGGGAAGGGAACAACTGTGGGTGTTCTTGTATGATTTCGTGTGATTCATGAACCTGTATATGTGTTTTTGGGCATGGTTTCGGGTAGCAGCTGATCTGGGGGAGTAAACTGGGTGCTAGCGTGACTATGTGTGCCTGTTCTTGAACATGGGTGTTACGGATCTGTGAGCAGGGTGAGTGAATGTGTATGTAAGTGTGTAAATATGTGTGTTAGATGGGTTAGGGTGTGTGTTAAAGTGTGGGGGTGAGTGTTTAGGGACGTATCAGTGTGCGTGTGTGTGAAATGTGCAGGACTGTGTGTATAGCAGTCGAATGAAGATGAAAAGTGTGTGAGAAAAAGGTGAGCTAGTGTGTGGGAATGATGTGAACAGTACCTGTTCTTGTCGCTAAAAGCTAAAATTAATTCGGCAGTTTTTTCAATGAATTTTTATAAATATCTAGGATCAAAATTAGACAAAGTGCAAAACTATAACCGCTGATAGTTTTACAAGATGTGTGCTATGAAAATTTTTGGGAATTTTCGGTGTCCGCGAAGGGTGCTAAATTAGGGCATCGATTAATCAGAATTAGTGAATTATTTAACATAGTAAACTAAGTTATTTTAATCTAAAATTTTTATGGAAATCTTATTTTACTGATATGGTTCATATTCTAAAATTTCGTGCCATTCTGAAGCCAATAGGTACTTTTTCCGAAACTGGCCTATTATTGCCTGGACCAAACACCGGTTCGGGACTTTCGTGCAAAAACTTTCTAAAATACTTTCTAACTCAAAAATGACTTTAGGATGCCTAAAACAGTGTCTTAAGATGTTTTTTTTTGTAATTTGCCACCCTGGAGGGGGTATTTTGGTAATTTTATACATCTGGTAAGGGGGTCGTTCTGGGAATGTGTGTGTGTTAATAGTGAGTTATAATATAGTGATGTACACTACATTCTAATCTTTGAACTGTTTCGTTTAGGTTAAAGCAAAGGATGTTCGGTTAGGGTATCGTAGCTGTGAACCAGGTAAGGGACCCTTATCTGAAACTCTGTTCGCCGCACGGTATTTATTTCTGGTGGTGTTTCAATTTAATCAATGTATTATCGTTGTTGTCGTTCTGTCAATTGGCGTGAGATTTTGCATTGATATGGGCTAGTACATTGACGGACTAGTCGGTGCATTGATATGGGCTAGTACCTTGATGGGCTAGTACCTTGACGGACTAGTCGGTGCATTGATATGGGCTAGTACCTTGATGGGCTAGTACCTTGACGGACTAGTCGGTGCATTGACATGGGGTAGTACCTTGACGGACTAGTCGGTGCATCTATGATTGTTGACATCATATCTAAAATGTTTCCTTTATATGTGATCGAACTAGTTATGATTCTTTCGAAACTCTTGAAAGAAAATATCATTTAATTGTATCCGTGAATTATTTCGTAGTTCCTTCGTTTGAGGGACCTTACTGAGCTCTCTAAAGCTCACCCTTAATTGTTCCGTTCTGCAGGTGGCCCTCAGCTGTAGTTCTCGTGGGAATGAGCTAGCGTCGGGTAAGACCTCTAAGGTAGCTACCCTAGTTTGTGTAAATAGGACCCCTGCGTGGGCATGTACAATTAGTGTGCCGTTAGAGACTTTATGTACAAGTTTGTAACAACTTAAATTTGAAATTCCTTGTGTGGAACTTTATGTTGTTGGAAGAATGTAGTGTTATGCAGTTTTAGGAATTTGAAACTATGACAGGTGCTCTGATCTATGTGACGTTATAGGTTAACGCCTTAGGAGTCCGGAGTAATGGAGTTCCGGATTTTCGAGGCGTTACATCATTGCTTATTAAGATAGGAAGAAATCGCGATTTCCACAATAAGTAATTTGTGGAATTCAATTTGAGAGTGACCAAATGTGTAATATTTGGTGCACTTAGCAGCGAAGGAGATGGAAGTGAAGGGGATTGTAAAAATGATGATGACAACAGGGTGGAAGGATGTGTCGTCCCTGAGATCGGTATTTAGGGAATCGACATAGTTGCTGGATTTTCTATCACAGAAATATTGGGTATAGTATACCCTTAAAGCAGTGATGAAAAGAGTTGTGGTTGGGCATAGACAGCTGAAAAATACTGGGTTGGAAGGAAAGGATGGCCTACATTTGGGTTTTGGTGAAAAGGTATGTTGGAAGAAAAGGAACCAAGAGAAGTGGTGAAGTGGGGTGTTGGAATAACAGCAGTAAGTGACGCAACGGAAATGAAAGAGATGCATGCAGAATTTGATGAAGATGTAACACCAATTAGAGAAGGAGAAGAGGCAACTGGCAGAGAAGTAGCAGCAAAGAACCCAACTGACGAGGTAGCCATTTGATAAAGAAATAGAGCAGGGGAAATATAAGAAGGAGAAGAGAAGTGGATGAGCAGCTTAGGAAGGATCAGCCTATACTATTGATACCATGAAAAAATGTAGGCAAAGGACAGATTTTGGGCAATGCTCCTTGCCTTAGAGCTGCTGTAATCATCTGTTTATATACACATCATGTATGTAACTGAAGGATCAAGAGCATTACATGCTATCCTTCCAGAATATACAACAAATCAAAACTGAAATCTCTAACGAATGTCCTACTTATTTTTCACATGTGAAATACATTTGTAACTTTTCACATGTGAAATACGGGGGCGACTCACAACTTCATCACGATGGAAGAGGCCAAGCGGTTGGGCCTCAATGTGGTTGACGGGGGAGGTTGGCTAAAACCCGTCAATGCGGAAGCGAAGCCCCTACAAGGCACAATTCGACGGGTGGAAATGTGTCTTGGCAAATGGAAGGGGTTCGTGAATTTCTCTGTCGCGCGGATGGATGATTTCAAGGTGGTGTTAGGCCTTGATTTCTTGCGACAGGTGAACGCTCTTGTGTCACCGTACAACAACGCGGTGTGCATAATGGAGCGAGGTGCGGCTTGTGTGGTGCCTATGTTCGGGGGAACATCAAGCACCATGACTTCTATGCGGCTATCGGGTATGCGACTAGCACAAGAAGTCGAAAGGGAGGAAGCCAAGAAGAGTGAGGGCACTTACTTGGCGAGTCTCAAGGTTGAAGATCGTGTTGTGCTGCACGAGTTTGAGAAGCGGCAACCACCTAGGAGGAAGGTGGGCGATCAAGGCAAGCTTGACCGGGGGGCCAAGCCACAAAACGTGGTACCATGTGGGATGGCACCACCAAAGGAGGAAAAGTTGTCGACTACTTCGAAGGCAAAGGGGGAGATCGTCAAGCTAATCAAGGAGGGCCTACAGCGCGACCCCTTAGCCAAAGAGTTGGTACAGCTTGCGAAGAGTGGGAAGACCCAACGATATCGGGTGAAAGGAGACCTACTCTACACAAAGGATGGACGAGTGTACGTGCCAAAGTGGAGAGACCTAAGGAAAATGGTCATACGAGGGAGTCACGACACTCAGTCGACGGTGCATCCGGGGCATCGACGGACATATGCCTTGGTGACTACGGCATACTTTTGGCCTCAAATGAAGAAGGAGGTGCAAACGTGTGTCAAGACTTGTCATGTGTGCCGACAAGTCAAGGGGGAGAGTCAAGCCGAGGAGGCTAAACTCTTAGATACATCGCAAGTTTTGCATGACTTGCAAAGGCGCGAGGCCGAGTACGTGCTTGGGGATAGGCTTGAACAAGGACGAGATGTTCCACCGAAGCAGCACTACTTGGTCAAGTGGAAGGGATTGTCGGAGCATGAAGCGACTTGGGAATTGGCGGAAGAGCTCGGACAGTTCGAAGACCTCGTGGATCGCTATCACGAGGAGGTTGCGACGAGGGCGTCGCGCAATTAGGTGGGGGAGAATGTCATGGACCGTTTGCTAAGGAGGCTGATTTTTAGAGGTTACGCCATGCGGGCGCTCATTAGGCGCTTACGGGACGCTTCGTGGACGCTTACTTGGCGATTAGAAGGCAAGGCTTCCGGAAGGTTCCAGACTTCTCTACACTATTATATTTTGAACATGTGTAAAATGTGTGAATATTCTAGAGTAGGAAAGTATTCTAGAATTCTAGAAGCATAATAGGATCCGTAGGATCGAATGTATCTCCACCGTCCGTTGAGGAAGTGGAGTAGTATATAAAGCCAAGGCCTCACTTGGCCAAAGGATCCAAGACACATCCAATACATCTTTGTATTCAAGCTTTCTCCAAGTAGTGTATTGGGAATCCTTTCCCCAACCTCTTGTGTTCCGCTGCATATTTGTTTCCAACTTCGCCCAGCTCTACAGTTAGGCTGACTTAGCCGAGCAAGCGGGGGGCTTGATCTAGCTAAGTGCCGCACGGTTTCGACTTAGGGAAGTTCGGTCCGTGACACTATGGTTGGATAACCTATGCTTACATCTTGTTTTGATGATAACTACACATTAATTATGTTCTAATGTGTGCTTTGAGTGTATTCTTAGTAGATATATACATGCACACTCATGAAGACACATTTGAGAAGTTGGATAGATGAATTAAAGCCAAAGAAGCTTAAAGCTATAGTGGACATGCTATAGAAGCTTCATCAAGTTCAATGTCAAAGAACAACAAAGAATGCATCGGCTAAGTTACTATCGATTATAATTGATCTTTACTATTATGTAACTAGTCTTGGTTTGATTCTTGGATTGATGACTATGACCTAAAAAGACCTTAGGACACCTTGTGCATTGCATGTGAGTTCATAATCATTCACACAAGCGTGGTTCTTAAAAATGAGTGAACTTTGGAGCTTACTCATATTTTCTCAAAAAAAATTTTGGAGCTAAACTTTTCCTATTTGGATAAAACATTTCATTAGCTTTCCAACACAAAAAACGGCACATCAATCCGATTTTTCTAGAGAAAGTTATGCCCAAAATAAGAAAAGGGGTTTTGTGAGGCAGCCGATAGGCAGAAGGGTAATAGAGTCGACTGCATTTAAATACAGTCGACTGCATTGGTCAAAAATTAGTTTCAACGGCTATTTTAAAGGACAAGACTGCAACGGCTAGTTTAGAGGGAATCCAGTCGACTGCAATGGCAGCTTTGCTCATATTATGCTTATAACAGCTATATTTCATATCTTCTCTATATAAATGATTTGGGGCTTCATTATACGCCGTGGAAACCACATCCTAAGCCTCCATTCATTAGAGAAACATCAAGGCTCATAGATTAAACTTTTCTCTCTTCATCTTCATGATTTTACATCATTAAAGAGAGCATCTTTGTGAGCAATTCTTTGATTGAGAGTGAGCATTCTTCAAGTCATCAATTCTCTCATCTCTCTTGTACTAGAGCTTCATTTGTACTCATTTCCTTTCAAGAGGGTTTCTTTGTACACAATTGATCTTTGTAAAAGGATTGTGATCAAGGCTTGGGTTTGTCAAGTCTTGGAGAGCTTTGTGGATTCAAGGCTTGTGCTTTGTGTGGGGATATCACCAAGTGTTGTAAGGGTTTTGATCTTGACCCGGAAGAAGATTGTTGCTAGTGGATTCTAGTGCTCTTGCAAGGGACTTCCTTGAAGAGGTGGATGTAAGCTTGAGGGTAGTTCAAGCCGAACCATTTAAATCTCATTGTTAAATATCTCTAACTCAATCTCTTTACTTATTGCTCTATAATTGTTTCAGATTGTGTAGTTAACATCTTTATTGAAATATTACTTGGTTTGATTGAGATTCATAATTGTACTTAGTTTAAATTTCCCATTGATTTTTAAAAGCCCTATTCACCACCCTCTAGGGTTGTTTTATTGGTTTCACACCTTTTATAGAAAACTATAATTTATCCTTCATTGGATTTTGAAAAATGAAGGTTTTCGAAAATTATTGTTAATTTTTTTATCATATTTCGCCACATAGAGTAAATAAGGATTAAAACAATTTTAATCAGAAAACATAACTTTATTTCATAAGGCGGGGACCAGGGTTCCAAATGAGAGCTCTATTATTTACTTTTTCTGTTAACCGTGCCCGATGTAAAAAATTTAACCGCTCAAGTAGCGTATTGCTAGTATGCTGAACAAGTGATATACTTAGATTTTTGTTAACACTGTAATTGGGTTTTATTAAGGATGATTATGTCATACCCCTCCATCCCACATAAATTGATCATCTTTCCTTTTTTGGCCGTCCCACAAAAATTGCTCACTTTCCAAATTAAGAAAGATTTTATAGGTGTTTTTTCATATTTACCCTTCTTACACTTTTTTATTCTATTTCTCTCTTCACATTTAACTCTCCACCAACTTATTTTCTCTCTCCTAACCCACTTTTTAACACTTCTTTTTATTCTATTTCTCTCTCTATATTTAATACTCCACTAACCAATTTTCTATCTCTCCTGAGCCATTTTCTCCCCCTCCTCTCTAAAGGGTAAAATGAGAAACACACAATATATGACTTGAATCCTTAATATGCGTACAAGTCAACGTTGATCGAATTATGTAAGACGGAGGCAGTATATAACTACCGCATAAATCATGATAAGACATAGCAAAACGAAAGAGAAAACATGATTGTCTAGTTTAGTATAATAATTGGATCCACTCCAATCCAATTAGGTAGGTCCAGTCCATGTGAGAAGTTGTAATTTACTTAAAAGATTTGGAATTATTTTTGTGATTTATCCTTGATGCATGTGATTAATCCTTGATTTATATGAAATATGGAGATAATTTTTTAATCTGGTTCATTCCAACTGTATTTGTAAAGATAATTATCGAATTAAGGACATATAACATTCCGAAATTTGAAAAAAATAATGTTAATATTTTAAAGGGTTAACCGACCGGTTCGTCTCATGGATGAACCTACTGGGTTTTTTTTTTTCAATTTGCAAGTTTTATCAAATATTATGTTTAATCTCTAGATCACTGATTAAGATTGTCATCTTTATTATTTCTGCCGCCTCAAACTAGGGCTGCACTTGGCGCGGGCTGGATGGGCCCAATGGTCATACCATGCCATGCCCACTCTAAAAAACTTGTGCCCATGCCCAGCCCAGCCCATCTACAGGCCGATGAGTAGCTGTCCATGCCTAGCCCATGAAAGTTGTGGTGGGCACAGGTTGGACATGGGCTGCACGGGTGGTTCATGGTTTCATATTAGTTTTTGTTTACTCAATTTTAACGCATATCAATTATCATCCAAGTCTAGTGATTAGTCATGAGTTTTCGTTTATTCAATTTATAAGAATATCATTTACCATCGAAGTATACTAATTAGTCATGATATAAAAAAGAGTATACTAATTAGTGGAGTCTCAAAATGGATTTAGTTATGTTCCCAACCTATTCTGGTCATACCTAAGGGCCCACTAGGCATCCCGCTTCACGCAAACACGTCGACAGATACAACGTGCATTTTTCCAACGCATCCAACCGGACAGCGCGCGCACGCTCAAGTCACGTGCATTTTTCGCTCCACGCGCCTTGTGCGCGACTTAGGCACGATTTATTTCATGTTGACGTCACTGACGCTAGCGCGATCGTCACGCCGAGACCACCCAAACACCTTTTCACCAAAAATGTCGACCGACGGCGCAACCAGAGCAACGGGGTCAAGGGGCAAAGGCCTTGGCCAACCCCATGGGGTCTGCCTCAGCCTCCCATGGGGGTTTGGCCCTAGCCTTCCCCACCCGGTTCTTCACTTTTCGCGCAAAGTCCTTTTCATAATTTTTTCGCTTCGTACGTTTCGTACATGACTCTGGCACCATGTTCATCATGTGGGTACGATTCTTCGTAGCACGCTCGTCGCAACACAACTTCCGGATTCGTCATTGCTTATCAAAACACTTACCGACGGCGCGCCCGAAGTTCGCAAAAGGAGAAGTGGCCTTGGGCTCTGAAAATGGAAGTTGGCCATTTGGCCTTGGCCAACCCCAGGGGGTCGGCCTCGGCCTTCCCCTTGCCTAGGGGGTCGGCCTCGGCCTCCAGGAGGGGTTGGCCTCGGCCATTTTCCCCCGGTGGTTCACCCTTTTCCCGCATACCCCTTTTTGCACTTTTTTCACTTTGTATGCTTCGTACGTAACCTTGGCACCGTATTCATCACATGGGTACGATTCGAGTTGACACGCTCATCGTGATGAAACTTTCGGATTCATCATTGCTTATCCAAACACCTACCGATGGTGCGCCCGAAGTTTGTAAAAGGAGAAGTGGCCTTGGGCTCCAAAAATGGAAGTTGGCCATTTGGCCTTGGCCAACCCCAGGGGGTCGGCCTCGGCCTTCCCTATGCCTAGGGGGTCGGCCTTGCCCTCCACGAGGGGTTGGCCTCGACCATTTTCCCCCGGTGGTTCACCCCTTTCCCGCATACCCCTTTTCGCACTTTTTTCACTTTCTATGCTTCGTACGTAACCTTGGCACCTTATTCGTCACATGGGTACGATTCACGTCGACACGCTCGTCGTGATGCAACTTCTGGATTTGCCTTTGCTCATCAAAACACCTATTGTCGGTGTGCCCAAAGTTCACCAAAGGGGGAGTGGCCTTGGCCTCCCTTCATGGGAGTTGGCCATTGGCCTCGGCCACCCCCTAGGGTCGGCCTCGGCCTCCCCAGGGGTGGTGGCCTTGGCCTTCCCCCCAATGTTTGGCCTATGACCTCCCCTCCCGCGTGCACTCGTTTTCTCGAGTCTTTGCACCTCTGCGATGTTTACGGACGTTCGTACATCAACGTCCGTCGTGCATCAACCTCTCGACGTCCATTCGTACATCAACCTCGCGACGTCCGTTCGTACATCAACCTCGCGACGTCCGTCGTGCATCAACCTCCTAACGTGCGTCGTTCATCAACCTCGCGACGTCCGTCGTGCATCAACCTCCTGATGTCCGTTCGTGCATCAACCTCCCGACGTCAGTCGTGCATCAACCTCCCGACGTCCATTCGTGCATTAACCTCCCGACGTCAGTCGTGCATCAACCTCCCGACGTCCGTTCGTCCATTAACCTCCCGACGTCCGTTCGTGCATCAACCTCCCGACGTCAGTCTTGCATCAACCTCCCGACGTCCGTTCGTCCATCAACCTCCCGACGTCCGTCGTGCATCAACCTCCCGACGTCCATTCGTGCATCAACCTCCCGACGTCAGTCTTGCATCAACCTCCCGACGTCCGTTCGTCCATCAACCTCCCGACGTCCGTTCGTGCATCAACCTCCCGACGTCCGTCGTGCATCAACCTCGCGACGTCCGTTCGTCCATTAACCTCCCGACGTCCGTCGTGCATCAACCTCGCAACGTCTGTCGTGCATCAACCCGACGTCCGTCGTCCATCAACCTTGTGACGTCCATTGTCCGTGATCGCACAAAGTCGCGCGCTACCGCCGAATGACCCGTCGCCGACGACCGCATACCATCACTCCCAACTTTGTCATTACTACATGTTGCATTCATTATTTTGTTATCACAGGCACACTCAACTCACATCCCGTCTTCGGAACACCCGACGCGCGCCCGTGCGCCGTCTCCGTGACGTTCATCGCCGCGCCTGTGCGCCATTCTCATGATACGTACCCCGACACCAAGTATTGTCTCCGCGACGTTCGTCACCACGCCTGCGCGTCAATTTCATGATACGTACCCCGGCACCAAGTATTGTTCCGTGACGTTCATCGTCGTGCCCGCTCTCATGATACGTGCCTCGGCACCAAGTATTGATCCGCGACGTTCGTCGCCACACCCGTGCGCCATTCTCATGATACATGCCCCGGCACCAAGTATTATCTCCGCGACGTTCGTCACCACGCCCGTGCGCCATTCTCGTGATATGTGCACCGACACCAAGTATTGCTCCGCAACGTTCGTCGCCGTGCCCGTGCGCCATTCTCATGATACGTGCACCGGCACCAAGTATTGCTCCGCGAAGTTCGTTGCCGCGCCACTTTCATAACATGTGCCCCCGGCACCAAGTATTGTCTCTACGATGTTTGTCGCCGCGCCCGTGCGCCACTTCCATAACATGTGCCCACGGCACCAGGTATTGTCTCCGCGATGTTCGTCGCCGCGCCCGTGCGCCACTTTCATAACATGTGCCCCGGCACCAGGTATTGTCTCGTGCTATAGGCACCGCAACCATGCGCCACAATCATGTTACATGCTTCCGGGATGGGTTCACAACCTTAAAACCATCGCCGTCTCAATCACATGGGGGGCTTCAACCCTCGTACCAGGATGGGCTCACAACCTTATAGCCATCGCCGTCTCAATGACAGGGGGGCTACGGCCTTCGTACCGGGATGGGCTCACAACCTTATAGCCATCGCCGTCTCAATCACAGGGGGGCTACGGCCTTCGTACCGGGATGGGCTCACAACCTTATAGCCATCGCCGTCTCAATCAAAGGGGGACTTCGGCCCTCGTACCGGAATGGGCTCACAACCTTATAGCCAACGCCGTCTCAATCACAGGGGGACTTCGGCCCTCGTACCGGGATGGGCTCACAACCTTATAGCCATCGCCGTCTCAATCACAGGGGGGGCTTCGGCCCTCACACCGGGATGGGCTCACAACCTTATAGCCATCGCCGTCACAATCACGGGGGGCTCCGGCACGAGGACCCCTCGCAGCGTACTCTGAGCACTGAGCTGCGAGCATGTCCACTCATGTTACTGCTGACACCTCGTGGGATTCAGTAAGGGCTTGGACCGGTGGCTAGAGCAACGGGCTTACTCTGATCATGATGTCATGGTGTGGTCAGTCTTCTCAGACAAGTAGAGCGACGCTTTGCGAGGTAGGTACCGCGAATTTGGGAACCGACAGTCCAACGGAGAACCGGTATTTTGGGACCTCCTGGTGACGTGTCACTCCCAGGGGATGACATGTGGCACTTTATGACATAAGCATACCGTTTTCTATAAATAGTGAACTTTATGACTCAAAAAGGGACTTCTTCTTCATTCTCACAAAAATCACTTTCTCACTCTAGAATTGAAGAGCTCTTGGATTCTAGAGAGAGAAACATAAAATTGGACATAACTTAAGATCGTAACATTGGACCCTGACTTGGACCTCGACTCGGACCCTGACTTGGACTATCGACTGCCGGCCCTGTTCGTCTTAGCTTTGCCTTTGCAGCACTGCCATTCTTCACGGCCCGTTTGGAAAGCCTTACTCTCAGCCCTTACTCTGTCCTTGTTGTCTCTCACTTTGTATACTTGGAAGCTTACACGGACTGCAGCCTTTGTGGCACCTCCACGTAAGTACGAACTCACTTTCCTTGGCATCATTTTGGCGACTCTGCTGGGGAGGTGAGCATCGTACTGCAGTCTGCCTATCTTGTAACCTTGATCATCATGCATGTACGACGGAGAGCTATGAGGACTACCAGCCAAGGCCTCAACCCCACTGTTCAAGAGGAGCATCATCTTGATGAGCGGGAGGAGACTTGTGTCGTCCGACTCCAAGGCTAACCCCAATACGACCAACCGACAGCATGCTCACGACTTGCTACAGTCGTCTTTTCCGAACTGTCGGCCTCTTGCCACTGGCACTACCTATGTGCAAACCACACCCCAAAAAGTTGCTCCCCACCACCATCCCATTTGTACCATTGTCATCCCCACAATGCCTCGGGTTATCCCGTCCGGGGGCTTAGGTGCCAGGATCATTCAGACCGGGCACACAAACCTTCGCCTGCTTCGTATGTCACCACGACATGTTGCCTCCCTATATAGGTTCAATGGAGTTGTATTCTTTTCCAGACTTAGAAAAATTTTCAAGCTACATTACTCTTGCACAAGTCTACTGACACTACCCTTGGTGCCATACCCACTCCCTTGGGGGCTTCACCCTTTCCCAACCCCTTCGGCCTCACATTGCAACGACTTGGTACGTGGTGCGCGGGGTGGCTCGAGCCGCGCTACTACGGTCGCATCATCATCCTTCATTTACTTTTCTTGACACTTAGAAAAAAAAATTCATTTTTTCGCAATCGGTCATCGATGATCATCCTCAGCAGTCTCCCTCGGCATCCTTGTCTCAGCCCAACACTTAGAAAAAAAGTTTCATTTTTTCGCAGCCGGTCATCGATCACCACCCTCAGATGCCTCCCTCACCACCCTTGCCTGAGCTCAAATTTTTTTTTCAACACTTAGAAAAAAATTTCAATAAAATTTTTCATCCCCCCATACAACCTCTCATCTTCTCTCTTCGACACTGAGAAAAATTTTCAACCCCCTCCATCATTTGCTCTTCCAACACTTAGGATAATTTCACAACACTTATAATTTTTCACCTTGCCCGCTCGTGGTCGGGTCACCACCCTCTCATCCTCATTCTACACTTAGAAAAATTCTCACAAAATTTTCCAATCTCCAATCCTTTCTCCAACACTTAGAAAAAAGAATTTCGCTAAATTTTTTATCCCCTCGCCACCCCATGCATTCTCTTTCAATTACTTTGAAAAATTTTCCAACAAAAATTTTCATCTTTCCCAGTCCTTCTTGGAATGCAAAAAAAAAAAAATTTGGGGTACCCCCCCCCCCCCACCCAGGCGACCTGGGCAGCCCCCCAAGCTCGGGCAACCTCACATGGGTCTCTCCTCTCTCTTTTACCATCTTCTCTCCACATTTAATAAACCCCACTCATTCACTCACTATTTTTTTCTCTCTCTCCAATCACTCTCATCATTTTCCCTTTCTCTTTCTTCATTTACTCTCCTCCTTCACATCACCCAACCTCTCCTCACTCTTCCCTCACTACCAGAGACACACTCCCCATTTTCCCAACTTTACACACTCTCTCTTGTCACATTAAATGCATGGGAAAATTATGTAAAAGTGGGTTTTGGGATAAAACTTTTGGGGATAGTGGGTTTTTTTAAAAAACTTGTGAAAAAGGGGGGCCATTTTTTAAAATCTCTGAAAAAGGGGATTAGTTGGGAAAAAAGGGTTTTTTTTAAACATGACTTTTCTATTTCCCAAATTACCCCTCCCTTTGTTTGTCCCCACATACAACACTTTTGAAAATCGCGGTTTGAAGCCGCGACTTTAAAGTGAAAATCGCTGTTTAGTCGAAAACGTTGTTCAAAACCACGATTTTAAATAAAAAAATGTGGTTCAAAATCACGTTTTTAAATAGAAAACGTGGTTCAAAATCACGTTTTTAAATAGAAAACGTGGTTCAGAACCACGACTTTAAATTTCAATTTTTTTTTCATTTTCTGCGTAATTTAAAAGGAAAAACATTTATATATATACTAAAAACGTTGTTTAAAACCGCGATTTCTACTTTGAAGTCGTGGTTTCAAACCGCGATTTCCAAAAGTGTTGTATGCAGAGACAAACAAAGGGAGGGGTAATTTGGAAAATGGAAAAGTCAGGTTTAAAAAAAACCCTTTTTTCCTAACTAATCCCCTTTTGCAGAGATTTTCAAAAGTGGCCCCCCTTTTTCACAAGTTTTTTAAAAAAACCCACCATCCCCAAAAGTTTTATCCCAAAACCCACTTTTACATAATTTTCCCTAAATGCATTCTCTCTCTCTCTCTCTCTTACACATTTTATTTCTCTTTCTTGTACTCATGAACTCACCCAACACACTCCCCTCTTTAACCCCTCACGTGGGTCTCCTCCCCTCCTCCCTTCCCTCTCTTCCTTTTTCCCCACTCATTACTCACATTAACTTCCCCCCACTTACAACCTTCTCTCTCACTTCTTCACTCACACATTAACCATTAATCCCCCCCTTCCCACACCCCTCGGCCTCGGCCTCTCCCATGCATTCCCCTAGGCCGACCCCCCCTCTCCCTTCTCGAACTCCCACTCTCCAACCACTCATATTATTTTCTCTCTCTCTTTAATGAAAGACCCACATTTATCTTTCACCTCACACACACACTCTCTCTCTACCCATTTCATTCTTCCTCATTAAATTCTCCATCACTTCCCCCCTCCAAGCACAACTCCCTCATATTCCTCTCACCCAAGACCCTTTACCCTTTTCCCTCGCACCCCCGAGGCGGACCCACCTCATTTTTTTCTCTTTCCCTTTTCTTCCTCTTAACACTTCCTCTTCCATTTACACTCTCAATAAATACAACACACCCCAACACTCTAACATCCTCTCTTACTCCCACATTCCATTACACTCACCATTTTCCCTACACAACACTTATTTTTTTTTCTATCCAACCAAAAACGAGCACGAACATACCAACTTTTTTTAATCACAAAAAATTTACGTGCTTTAGGATGACACTTCCTTGCGCCCCTACCCATCTCTTACTCTTCTACACTTAGAACTTTTTTGCATTTTTTTACCACGCCCCGTGTCATGACAACCCCGACATCAACGTCTTTGGTAGGTGGTGCGCGAGGTAGCTCGAACCACTTACTCCTACTCATTGTTCAAATGCCCATCGCCATATCCAGGGATTGTGTCGCCCAGACGTCACTCCGTGAACCCGTCGCCCAGACGTCACTCTGCGACGCCGTCGCCCGGACGCCATCTCCGCGACCCCTGTCGCCCGTCGTCCAGACGTCGCCCGCGCCCGCGCACCCACTCCTCGACGCTCATCGTCCATCACCTGGACGTCATCTCTGCGATGTTGCGCCCATGCGCTGGGCCACCAACACAGACGTGCCCCCGGCACCTTACTTACTCCATCGCGCCCGTCTGCTTTTTCAAACTTGGAATTTTTTTGCAACATTGACAGCCTTGCATTACCCGCGACCCCTGTCGCCCTCGTTCGGACGCCATCTCCACAACCCCCATCGCCCATCATCCGGACGTCATCTCCGCGACACCCGTCGCATGATGTCCGGATGTCATCTCTGCGACCCCCGTCGCACGTCCTCCGGACTTCATCTCCACGACCCCCATCGCCCGTGCGCCAACTCCACGACCGCGCTCCTGCGCCCTATCGCCGTGCCCTTATGTCAATGCCCAAGCATTCCAAGGTCTCAATAGGTGGTGCACGAGGTGACTCGAGCCACCTACTCTTCACCTTAGTCCTTCAGAGATGACGTCAGCTACTCTCTGGCCAAAGAACAATAAAAAATTCTTCCAAGTATTTATGCGTGCGACGCCCGCTAGGGTCGCCCCTCCACGCACACCACATGCATGGGGCTTATGTTCCCAACCTATTCTGGTCATACCCAAGGGCCCACTAGGGATCCTGCTTCACGCAAACACGTCGACAGATACAACATGCATTTTTCCAATGCATCGAACCGGTCAGCGCGCGCATGCTCAAGTCACATGCATTTTTCGCTCCGCGTACCTTATGCGCGACTTAGGCACGATTTATTTCATGTTGACGTCACTGACACTAGCGCGATCGTCACGCCGAGACCACCCAAACACCTTTTCACCAAAAAATGTCGACCGACACGCCGGAGTAACGAGGTCAAGGGGCAAAGGCCTTGGCCAACCCCATGGGGTCGGCCTCGGCCTCCCATGGGGGTTTGGCCTTGGCCTTCCCCCCCCCCCCCTCGGTTCTTCACTTTTCGTGCAAAGTCTTTTTTGCACTTTTTTCACTCCGTACGTTTTGTACATGACTCTGGCACCTTGTTCATCATGTGGGTACGATTCTTGGTAGCACGATCATCGCAAAACAACTTCCAGATTCATCATTGCTTATCAAAACACCTACCGACAGTGCGCCCGAAGTTCACAAAAGGAGAAGTGGCCTTGGGCTCCGAAAATGGAAGTTGGCCATTTGGCCTTGGCCAACCCCAGGGGGTTAGACTCAGCCTTCCCCATGCCTAGGGGGTCGGCCTCGGCCTCCAGGAGGGGTTGGCCTCGGCCATTTTCCCCCGGTGGTTCACCCCTTTCCCGCATACCCCTTTTTGCACTTTTTTCACTCTGTATGCTTCGTACATAACCTTGGCACCTTATTTTTCACATGGGTACGATTAAAGTCGACATGCTCGTCGTGACACAGCTTCTGGCTTTGACTTTTCTCATCAAAACACCTACCGTCGGTGCGCCCAAAGTTCCTAAAAGGGGGGAGTGGCCTTGGCCTCCCTTCATGGGAGTTGGCCATTGGCCTTGGCCACCCCTAGGGTCGGCCTCGGCCTCCCCAAGGGGTCGGACTCGGTCTCCCCAGGGGTGGTGGCCTTGGCCTTCCCCGCAATGTTTGGCCTATGACCTCCCCTCCCGCGCGCACTTGTTTTCTCGAGTCTTTGCACCTCCGCGATGTTTACGGACGTTCGTACATCAACCTCGCGACGTCCGTCGTGCATCAACCTCCCGACGTCCATTCGTACATCAACCTCGGGACGTCATTTCGTACATCAACCTCGCGACGTCCGTTGTGCGTCAACCTCTCGACGTCCGTCGTGCATCAACCACGCGACGTCCGTCGTGTATCAACCTCCCGACGTCCGTTCGTCCATCAACCTCCCGACGTCCGTTCGTGCATCAACCTCCCGACGTCCGTCGTGCATCAACCTCCCGACGTCCGTTCGTCCATCAACCTCCCGACGTCCGTCGTGCATCAACCTCCCGACGTCCGTTCGTCCATCCACCTCCCGACGTCCGTTCGTGCATCAACCTCCCGATGTTCGTCGTGCATCAACCTCCCGACGTCCGTTCGTGCATCAACCTCCCAACGTTCGGTGTGCATCAACCTCCCGACGTCTGTTCGTACATCAACCTCCCGACGTCCATCGTGAATTGACCTCCCGACGTCCGTTGTGCATCAACCTCGCGACGTCCGTCGTGTATCAACCTCCCGATGTTCGTCGTGCATCGACCTCGTGACGTCTGTCGTCCATCAACCTCGTGACTTCCGTTGTCCGTGACCTCACACCACTCCCGTGATGCCCATCGCCCAAAGTCGCGCACTACCGCCGAATGACCCGTCGCCGACGACTGGATACCATCACTCCCGACTTTGTCATTACTACATGTTGCATTCATTATTTTGTTATCACAGGCACACTCAACTCACATCCCATCTTCGGAACACCCGACGCGCGCCCGTGCGCCGTCTCCGTGACGTTCGTCGCCGCGCCCGTGCGCCATTCTCATGATACGTGCCCCGACACCAAGTATTGTCTCCGCGATGTTCGTCGCCACGCCTGCGCGTCAATTTCATGATACGTACCTCGGCACCAAGTATTGCTCCGCGACATCCGTCGCCGCGCCCGTGCGCCATTCTCATGATACGTGCCCTGAAACCAAGTATTGTCTCCACGACATTCGTTCATGCGCATGCAAACCATTCTCATGATACGTGCCCCGACACCAAGTATTGCTCCGCGACGTTCGTCGCCACGCCCGTGCGCCATTCTCATGATACGTGCCCCGGCACCAAGTATTGTCTCCGTGATGTTTTTTGATGCGCCTGCGTACCATTCTCATGATACGTGCACCAGCACCAAGTATTGCTCCGCGACGTTCGTCTCTGCGCCATTTTCATAACATGTGCCCCCGGCACCAAGTATTGTGTCTACGATGTTCGTTGCCGCGCCCGTACGCCACTTCCATAACATGTGCCCACGACACCAGGTATTGTCTCCGCGATGTTCGTCGCCGCGCCCGTGCGCCACTTTCATAACATGTGCCCCGGCACCACGTATTGTCTCGTGCTATAGGCACCGCGCCCATGCGCCACAATCATGTTACATGCTTCCGGGATGGGCTCACAACCTTAAAGACATCGCCGTCTCAATCACAGGGGGCTTCGGCCCTCGTACCGGGATGGGCTCACAACCTTATAGCCATCGCCGTCTCAATCAGAGGGGGGCTTCGGCCCTCGTACCGGGATGGGCTCACAACCTTATAGCCATCGCCGTCTCAATCAGAGGGGGGCTTCGGCCCTCGTACCGGGATGGGCTCACAACCTTATAGCCATCACCGTCTCAATCACATGGGGGCTTTGGCCCCCGTATCGGGATAGGCTCACAACCTTATAGCCATCGCCGTCTCAATTAGAGGGGGGCTACGGCCCTCGTACTGAGATGGGCTGACAACCTTATAGCCATCGTCGTCTCAATCACAGGGGGGCTTCGGCCCTCGTACCGGGATGGGCTGACAACCTTATAGCCATCGCCGTCTCAATCACAGGGGGGCTTCGGCCCTCGTACCGGGATGGGCTCACAACCTTATAGCCATCGCCGTCTCAATCACAAGGGGGCTTCGGCCCTCGTACCGGGATGGGATTGACTCACAACCTTATAGCCATCGCCGTCTCAATCATAGGTGGCTTCAGCCCTCGTACCGGGATGGGCTCACAACCTTATAGCCATCGCCGTCTCAATCACAGGGGGGCTTCGGCCCTCGTACCGAGATGGGCTTACAACCTTATAGCCATCGCCGTCTCAATCACATGGGGGCTTCGGCCCTCGCACCGGGATGGGCTCACAACCTTATAGCCATCACCGTCTCAATCACAGGGGGCTTCAGCCCTTACAGCGGGATGGGCTCACAACCTTATAGCCATCGCCGTCTCAATCACAGGGGGGGCTTCGGCCCTCACACCGGGATGGGCTCACAACCTTATAGCCATCGCCGTCACAATCACGGGGGGCTTCGGCACGAGGACCCCTCGCAGCGGACTCTGAGCACTGAGCTGCGTGCATGTCCACTCATGTTACTGCTGATCGTCGACACCACCAGGGCAATGACCCACGAGTCACTCTGGGATGGGAGCAGGTCCTCGAAGGGCATCGCGCCTAGTCCGCTTGGCAGTTGGCTACAGGCGCAACCCTCACCGCTGTCAGGTTCTCTGCGCGTCTCTTGACGCACCTCGTGGGATTCAGTAAGGGCTTGGACCGGTGGCTGGAGCAACAGGCTTACTCTGATCATGCTGTCATGGTGTGGTCAGTCTTCTCAGACAGGTGGAGCGACGCTGTGCGAGGTAGGCAACGCGAATTTGGGAACCGGCAGTCCAACGGAGAACCGGTATTTTGGGACCCCCTGATGACGTGTCACTCCCAGGGGACGACATGTGGCACTTTATGACATAAGCATACCGTTTCCTATAAATAGTGAACTTTATGACTCAAAAAGGGACTTCTTCTTCATTCTCACAAAAATCACTTTCTCACTATAGAATTGGAGAGCTCTTGGATTCTAGAGAGAGAAACATAAAATTGGACATAACTTAAGATCGTAACATTGGACCTCGACTCGGACCCTGACTTGGACTATCGACTGCCGGCCATGTTCGTCTTAGCTTTGCCTTCGCAGCACTGCCATTCCTCACGGCCCGTCTGGGAAGCCTTGCTCTCAGCCCTTACTCCGTCCTTACTGTCTCTCACTTTGCATACTTGGAAGTTGACACGGACTGCAGCTTTTGTGGCACCTCCACGTAAGTACAAACTAACTTTCCTTGGCATCAAGTTATAAGTATGAAAATAAAGTTTCAGGAAAAAATGAAAGAAAACGACAAGGGTTTTGAAACCATCTTACGAACTCTAGTCTTGTAATAAGAAACATGGGAGATAAAAAAAAAATTCAAAGGTCTCTAAAAGGCATATGGTTAGAGGATTTTAAAGACTAAAGGAGAAAAAAATACATATCTTGCACATGTAAAATTTATATATGTGATTCATATATTAACATAAAAGTTCGACGGGCTAGGTTTCCCCCAGGCTGGCTTCGAAAAATCTTTGCCCATGCCTAGCCCATTTTTTTTGCGGGTTCAAAATTTTGTACCCATGTCTACCACAGTCACTATAGTATTAAGTTCACGCCCATATTTATACGGTTGGCACAGGTTGCCCAGCCCAAATTGCATCCCTACCGCAGACCTCTATAAACAAGGCTTTTGGACTGTATTTCAAGGGTTCAACTTTTTCTCCCAAGAGCTTTTATATCTTTTACAAAGCATTCCTGAGTCTTCTAGGCAAACGCACTTGCGAGGTATATTTATTGCTTTTTAGGTGTAACGATCCGAAAATCTGGAGCTCTGTCGCCCCAAACTCTCGGAGCGTTAACCTACCACATCACATCAAACCCTGTTCACTGATAGATACAATCTATGCTCAAATGCAACTTTAAACACATTAATCTAAACTCTTCGAAATACAAGGTTATAAAAAAATTGCTTAAACTTTAAAACTTAGGTTATTTACAGAACGATAAACTAATAATGTTGACCCATGCAGGGGTCATATCACTCAAAGTAGTGGTGGGCACTCAATAATCTCACACAATCTCTAACCCATCCTCAAGTAATCTTCAGTTGATCATTACCTGCAGAAGGGAATCAAACGAGGATGAGCTTTTGAGAGCTCAATAAGGTCGTTCAAGGACAATCGAAGGGGTTACAAAATGACTCAAGGGTCCATTCGATGATAATTTTTCAAACATTTTAAACAATTATAAACAGTTTGATGATTTTGCAAAACGATTCTAAGCAATCATAAACATATACCAAACGATCATAAACAATTGTAATCAGATACCAAAACGATCATAAATAATCATAAACAGATACCAAAACGATCATTTGAAGATCATTTTAAAATCCATCATTTTAAGATACAATAATGATTATCCAAATGATTTCAAAACAAGTTCAAAGATAATATGGGGAGGGGTTTCAGACAAGCACAAACAGTTTGAGACAATCATTTTCAAAACAACTGTTTTAAAGATTGACCGTGGCTTAGCAATCCAAACAACTGATAAATCAATTCAATATCCATTTTACACATCTTACATAACACTTCAGCATCTTGCTTTCATTTTCCTTAACTGTATCTGCCAAAGCTCAGCTGTATCAAAAATCAAAACATATCATACACATAGACAAATCACTCGAACATTATCATTGATCAAAATTATTTAAACAAGTCATAAAAAATGTATTTAAAATCAAGATATTTCTCTATATTTTAGACAAGCATTTGTGCGGGATCAACAAGATCCAATTCGAGATTTTTTTTTCAAAAGATTACAAAACAATCACAAGTAGTTTGGTAACAATGTGGGGAATGGTTCCTAGATAATTACAAACAGTTTGATCATAATATGAGAAAGAGTTTCCACTTAACCCCCTTTAATTAGATATTACGACATTCATTTCCAATTATTTTTCAAAATAATCATTGTAAAATATAATGTAAACAAATTTAGCAAATATTGACCATGGGCAGAGGCAATGCCACTCAGGTAATGCACACAAAGTGTATACATGCATGATGTACGATAACTAGCCATTTCCGTTGATCGAGGAACTAGCATGCGTTCCCCGTAGGACGCAGGAACAGACCATCCTTATAACGCCTCCCTCAGAAATTGTAGACATGCATTCCCCCTAGGTCTACAATTTTTTAGGCGGTTCGCTACACCTTGTATTAACACTCACAAAACTATGTAGAAGTGAAACAAGTACGTTCCATTTTCCTATTGTTTGAAAAAAAACAATACCCTTAGACGATGTCAGCTTCATCTTAGGTTTATCTGCGACCGAAAAGCCAGCTAGCTGTAGTAATATTAAGACTAACCATAAGAGATATGTGAGGGACAATCTTGGTTCAAGTCTTGAGAGCGTGCTTGCAAATCTTGTTATTAAAATTGCATGGCTATTGTCAAGATTTGGGCAATTGCCAACTAATTGCACAAATGATGATATATGGTTGGATATAAACGCTTATTTGGTGTATTTGATGTGGACGACAGGTGCAAAGAACGTCGTTCACGTTAAGTATTTGGAGTTTTGTCGAATATAAATCACATTGGAGACTTTGCTTGGAGTGGACCACTCTTACTTACGTGTATCGCGCATTACAAGAAGCAATGATGGTCAACTATAAAGCTATATGTGCCCGTCTCTCATTCTTATAAATATATCATATCATTTCATATTCTTGCCAAGTAGTATATGTGTCGTTTCACCTCTCATTTTCTCAACTAATTTGTAGGCGTCCCTAGGCTAAGCCAAAGACGATATTTGTTTGGCCTTGTTTGAATGCGTGAGACTATATATTAGAATAGTGACTCAACAATGAAAGAGACGACCCTCGTCATAAGTTGCGCCTTAGAGCTGAGATTGACATTTTAGTTCTAGCTTAAGTGCGTTGAATGCCGTATGAGAAATTATGGAAAAGTTGGTATAATTTGCTCTCTCATTGTTGCATATCTAGTTTGATGCTCTTCGTGTTGCAACATACATCGTCGATTTATTTTGAGATTGCAGAGGAAAAACTATCGAAATGAAAAATGCATTAGTCGCGTTGCTTTCCGGAGATACTAGATAATGCCGCTAAGATGCGAACTAATTAAGATCCACAAAATCGGAGTTTTGCAAAAGTTGATTCTTGGGATTTGGTGGAAGGGCCCGCCTTAGGAAGAAGAAACTTTGTGAGTACAAAATTGTCTCTTCGGCTCCCGCCCCAAATAACACCCATCAGCATATGATGTTCGAGTTTTTGCCCTAAATAACCCTTTTTTAATACTTAATTACCCATCTACCTCATTTTCAACCTTATTTACCTATCTAACCCATTTTTGGAAATCTCATTTTCAAAGAGAGATTTCAAGCTGAGAAAACGTGGTTCAAAACCACGTTTTCAAGCAAACGTTACTATGTTTAATGGAAATCTCACTTTCAAAAAGAGATTTCAAGCCACGTTTTTCAAACAAACATTAATATGGAAATCTCACTTTCAAAGAAAGATTTCAAGCTGAGATTTCAAGCCTTTAATGGAAATCTCTCTTTCAAAGAGAGATTTCAAGCCACGTTTTTCAAACAAACATTACTATGTTTAATGGAAATCTCACTTTCAAAGAGAGATTTCAAGCTGAGAAAACGTGGTTCCAAACCACGTTTTCAAGTCATAGTAACGTTTGCTTGAAAACGTGGTTTGGAACCACGTTTTCTCGGCTAGAAATCTCTCTTTGAAAGTGAGATTTCCAAAAGTGGGTTAGATAGGTAAATAAAATTGAAAATGGGGTAGAGGGGTAATTAAGTATTAAAAAGGGGTTATTTAGGACAAAAGCTCTATGATGTTCCCTTAAAAAAGAGGTTTGCCTTTTACAAATAAATAAATAAATCCGAATGAAAAAGAAAAAGAAAAAGAAAAAGAAAAAGAAAAAGAAAATCCGAATGAAAAGTACTGTTCCGGACATCGTTTCATATTCCAAGTCTGATGATTGTCTGTCTCCCCGGTTCCCGCCCCAAACAACGCCTTTTCATTTTTTGACTCGCTGCTCTCTATGCGCAGGAAGAAGAAGTTTCAGGTCCCCAACTCTGAGATAATGGCATTCTGGGGTCAGATTCTTTAACCCCCAAAGTCCCACACACACATACACGCGCACACATTTTTGTTAATCTTCCTTTTGTATTGTACTGGTCAAGTACCCATACATCATGCATACTCTGTTATGGTGCGTTTGTGTCCGGCATCGGTTAGAATATGAGGATCATATATATCAAGACCCATAACACCCAAACCTAAAGGCTTAAGCAGCTTTCAGGTCACATGATTGTTTATTCTACTGTTCATCGGAGTCTTATTGTTGTTATTAACTGTTGGTTTTTGTCTATGTTATGCAAAGGGGTTGATCTTGAACCTTCTAAACCTTACACTCTGGAGAGGGATGATGATGGTCGTCCTAGAAGGCTTCGAATATCCCAGGCTAGTATCTTTGCCGGCTGGATCAAAATCGTCAAGGGTTTATCTTTTTGTTTCTTCCATCACAATTAAAGCAGTGACTGTCTGCCATAACAGTGTATGCGCGCGTGTGTTTTGCAGGCTGTACTTGCTAACAAAGACGGTCACATCTTCCCTAGGAGTGCGGTTCAGTGTTGTGTCGGAGGCAAGCCTCCAATCCGCTTTTGCTCCTTGTCGCACAAGGAGCGTACTTCTTGTCAGCTGGATCTCGAATTCGAGGAGACCGAGGATGTCGTTTTTATGGCCAAGGGCACCGCTGGTGTTTATCTTTCTGGCTATTTTCTCAAGCCCACTAGCTGCAACACTACTACTATTAGTGCTACAACTAACAATGCCCAAAGCATGTATCCTTATTAATTTGCTCCAAAGTACCTTCTAAATTTACAAGTTTCTTTTTAGTTAGGAATTTACAAGTTTCTTTTTAGTTAGGAGGAAAGAACCCAAAGTTATAAAGGGTTACCTTTACTGTTGTGTTCTCATCTAGCGTTGTTCATGAAAAAGAAGACATTGTGAAGATAGATAATGACGATTCTGGTGGGTTTAAACCCCAAGCCATGAGCGTTATTGCTGTTGATCATGGCGATCCTCAGGCTTGTCCTACTGCAACCGAGCTTGTTCGAGATGCTGATGCTTTAGACAAACAATCAGGAGGTAATTTAGATGTCATATTGTCTGTCGCTGCCTATAGTTGATGAAACTGTTGGAAAGTAATTTTAACTATGGCTCTATGCCATTAAGATTTTGAGAATAGGTACTATGCTATTTAATGTACTGCTACGACAATCTATTCTATATAGCATGAAAGAAGATAAAGAAGGTGCATGGAACTTGGGATCGACTGACAGGATTATTTAACTTATAGAGGTCTGGAACACCATTTAGTGCTGTTACCTCTAAACATTATATCTTACCAAGCTGGTTTTCGCCCATAAAGTAATTAAAGGAAATCCACGTTGTTTATCTAAAACCTTACAACTACCACGAGGACAATATCTTGAAAATGTTTTTCCAAAGCTAGATTTAGTACTAAAAAGAAATTTAAAACTTCTATCTGGTCTGTGGAGGGTAAAGGAAGCAACGAACTGCTACTCGTGGTCAAATTCTTTACCTTGCCAAGATAGAAGATGAAAGGCTAGAGGGTCTATAAATGTTCCTTCGATGAATATAGATAGTCATCTCCTACGGGAGAGTCGTTTGAGCATATTTTACCTAGGTTGGAGTATCTTTATGTTGATTTTATTTCTTGCTCACAAACATATTTTTCATCCGAAGGCAGGACGCCTCCGTTCAGTCAGAGGCTTATATTCTGTAGTTTGTGGCTCAGAACTTTCTTCAGATATGATGATTTTGATATTCATTAACCAGGTATAAACAAAGAGTTGGCTGATGTGGATAACGTGGACATGTGCCGTTCTAATAAGCACATGGATGGTGGCAATGACGCTTTCCTGCAACAACACGCCAATGATGAAAAGGAAATAGAAGCGGTGTTAGCGATGGTTGAAAGTGATGATAGATGTGTCAAAGAGTATGCTTTTGTTGCACATCCATGGAGTAATGTATATTGTCCATCGTACACTTAATATGCGTAGATAGCAGGTCTGGCACTCCATAGCTTGTTATTAGCAGTCCTTCAGCCCCTTGACGTTTTTGTGGAGACATTATACCCTAATGTGAACTAAATATTCTTGCTTGAAATATCGAATTGGTAATTTTAAATGGTATACTAGTCTGGAAAGAAAGTTGAATGGTCGAAGAATAGCAACTCTTGCCACTTAGGATCAGAGGTGGTTTGCATTGTTTTGTTTTCTCTGACTAATATGGTGACTCCTAACGGTTTTATGGGATCCTTTGTCTATTCTTCTGATAAGTTGATATCGAAACACTAAGTGTCTTGCTTCCTGTCACACACAATCTATTGTCGTATTGGTATTATTCTTGTCGTGTTATGCACTGATTATCTTTTCATCCACTTTACGTTTCAACAAGCAGGAGTGTACACCCAAAATGCAATTCTGAGGTGCCAAAGGCTGATAAGGGACTTGGTGAGTACCTAATATGTGAACTCAAACAGCAAAATAATGGTACATAGAATTTCTTGTTCCTTCCAATTTTCTCTCTGAAAATTGACATGTTTTTCAAATCTCATTTATCAGGTACAGATGAAGAGTTGGCTGTTGTCAAAAAAATGGACAGACACATTTGTGATAATCATGTAAATGGTGGCAATGAAACTTTTCTGCAGGAGCATGTCACTGATGAAAATATAGGAGGAGCTGGGTTATTAACAGGGACCGTAAGTGATGACAAATGTATGAAAGAGTAAGTTTGTTCTGCCAATGTACAGTAACTCATTCAAACTTAATGTTAGATTAAGATGCATAGAAATTAGGAGGGGGACCATTGGCACTTCTCTGATTGACTAGATGTGCTGCGAGCCTATAGCGGTTCTTGCAAAGACACCAGAATACATGCCATAAATACAGTTTATTCGAAGTACCGAGTTATCTCATGTATGCAGTTGTGATTACAGAGGTATATTATCTTGCAACAAATTAAAATGGGCGATGGACTGTCGGTACTGCCACTTAATTATAAACTTAATCTATTTGCTTTTCCTTTTTTTATTTGTACTTGATTACATTGATTCGAGATCTTTAACCTTCTAATATAGTCATCTTGTAGCTCAGTACCCTCCTTGTCTTTGACTTACTTTCGAACACGCAGGAGTGTACAGAAAAGGTGCACTTCTGAGGTGCCAAAAGCTGATATTGGGCTTGGTGATACTCCAATATCTGAACTGAAGAAGCACAGTGATGGTACCTAGAATTTCAGTTCTTAAATTTCCTGAACGAAAGTCAGTATGCTTTTAAAATCTCGTTTTATTAGGTTTGGATGAAGAGTTGGCTGGTGCTGAGAATGTGGACGCAAATGTACGTCATAACCACATTGGTTGTAACAATGAAGCTATCCTGAAGGATCGCATCACTGATGGAGATAATATAGGAACTGGATTCATGATAGATATGTCTTGCAGATTTATCGACGAGTATGTCTGTTTCGGAGATTTATGGATTCCCTGTTATATACATCAGACATATAAATTTAAGTTGCATTACTGTTAGGAGTCACTATAGCACTTCTCTCCCCTTTACGGTTGTTGCAGAGACATAGTACACCCCTATATCCCATCACGACTCTTTATTCAAAATATCGAACTATTTCAGCTGGGACTTGTGAAGTTTAAAAGGGTCTGTTGTCTTGCAACAAAGTCAAATGGTCAAGGTGCCCTAGTAGGGCAACCGGCACTTCACATGGGTTGAGCTATGGTGTCCGACACCTCTTAGCGGTGTCCAAATTTTTTATTATTTCTTTTAATTGCCGTACACCGTGCCGGACACCTCCTGAAGAATTGTCAGACACCTCCTGAAGAAGTGTCGGACACCTCCTGAAGAAGTGTCGGACACCTCCTTAAGAAGTGTCCACGTGTATGGGGCCAAAATTCAATATTTCAAATTTATTTCAAGGTCAGTGTGTAATAAATTGACAAATGTGGGCTTTTTCAGCAATGGACTTTTAAGCCAAACCCTAATCAGATTGACCCAGGAAAAGGTACCCTTGTTTCTCTCTCCTCTCTTTCTCCTTTCCTTCTTTTTTGTTACCGAAAGCATCCAAGCTTACCAGTCCAGAGGAAGATAGGTCAACATCTCCAATCTCATATAAGACCCATCTGACTATATAAGACCTCTCCTTCATGCCTTTGGTTCGATGTCCTTTTTCATTCTCTCTTGTTACTGTTGAGACTCTAATCTCGGTATATGTTGAGAATTAAGCTGCTTTCTTGTTACTGACCTCCTTTCTTGTTATTTTTGAGAGTATTTCATGTTACTGTCTTTCTTTCTCATCCATTTTGAACGAAATTCAGCGGCTCCAATTGATATTTATTTTCATCGTACATGTTGTTTATACACATATAATTATATATTCTATACTATAAAAATATATTAAAAAGTTTAGCGGTGTCCTGCGGTGTCCAAAATCTGGTTTTTTGAAAATTGTGGTGTCCGGTGTCCTGGTCGGTGTCCGTGTCGGACGCAGAGTCCATGTTAGTGCTACCTAGTGCCCTACTATTGCCACCCAAGTAGCGATGTTGGTGTGCTTGTTTTCTTTTCTCTATTTGTAGGTTTATCAGTTAAGGTCTTGTTTTCTGTCATTAATCACATTCTCTTGGTATTGGTCTTATTTTCCTAGGAACTAAGACTCTTGCTCTTTCGAAACAGGAGTTTTGAGACTGGGAATCCATTACCTCCTAATTATCTCCTGAACATAAATCAAGACCTAGTGATACATCACTTGGATGGGAACGGCTATGCCAGGTACAACTTTTTATGCAGCATCTTAGTTTTTTTTGTACAAACTTTCTGAAGGTAGGGAATGGTGCTGGGGGTAATATTGAGATACTTCCCTACGTTGGCCATTGTTCTTTTAAACTTTCTGGGTTGAATGTTGATCAAATATGTAAAAAGTTGTTGGCCTATACAAGGATGCTTGTCTTTCCTTTTGTCGTCCTGCGTGCCATCTGCAATGCTTCTGCAATAGGATCTCCAATTTATGGTTGAGGACCAAATTGCTGATGGTAATCATTTCTAATGTTTCGATTCAATCGGCTTAAGTTGGAACAGTGAGGATTGCCTCGATAGGCCTATTCCATCTAGTTCTGTTGGGTGGAGACATTGTGGTGGACTTGAGAACATGATGAGAGAAAAATCCATTGAGGAGGAAAAACGTAGTGGCAGATGATACTGGAAATAATTTTGACATTGTCACGACAGATTGTTGTTCAAGGTACTATACTACAATGTGGATACAATGAGCACCATTTTGTTGCTGTCTTTCTGATGGTCCAACAACTGTCTCTTATTGCAAAATAAGGATCGCAAAATTAAGTAATGCTTTCTTTTCGTTCCTCTTTGTCCCCAGACCTTCTTAGAAAGCAAGATTTGTTTGGTTATACAGGCGACATAACAGTTTATCAGTGTCCCCAAGGGAAAACTTCAAGAAAGTCAACGTGGGAGAAGAAAATCCTGACAAACTTGATCTCGTTCAGCCAAATGATGCTTTGGGATCACATTCAAAGCTAGATGACGAGTGAGTAAACTATAAACAGACAAGCTATTCTCTTTCTTCGGTTACAACGTTAATCCTGTTTTTCTTTTCCAGTGTCTCTTCCTGCTAGGTGCATATAGGTTATTTGATATGGAGATCAATAAGTTAATTTTAGCTGGGCATGAACTCATCTGCTTTTCTTATGTTTATTTGTACTTTTTCTTCACGTTGGTGTTGTGCGAATAATATTTCCATCTTCTTTGCGTAGGGGTTCTCATGCTAGTGCTGGAATTCGTAGCACGAGGAGTCATAGCAAGCCAAAGAAAGAGAAGAAAAGGAGTAAGAACTTGGAATACCGATATATGGTGTAAATGTTTTAATTATTGTGCTGAGGTGTCCGGGCCACTTGATATTGTCCTCCCTTTTATTTGCAATTTTCAGCCGATCTTTAAAATAGGTACCTGAGAAATATGGCAAAGGAAAATTTTGGGAAATTTTTCTCTAGATGCTGGGATAAATGAAAAATTACCAGAAGCTGCCAAGAAAAACACTTTCTCATGGTCACTATCACTTCCACATTTCCCTTTAAATGTATCCGGATATGACCGACCTTAAGACCTGTGATCTTTTTAAGGTTTGATGGTGATGATGTTGATGGAAATAGGGGGCAGCAAATAGGCAAATCTTGTTATATCATAGTGCTTCTACCTTTAGAGATGATAGTAAAATTCTTCCACATGTAACAACTCATACACCAATTTCTTCCTTCAATTAGAGAAAGTACCTGACTCCAGATCTAAAAAACAGAGAAAATGCCTCCTTTGTGTTGGCCTCTCGCGCTTATAGCATGTATAGAGGGTTTTCAAGCATTGTGGGCTTGGATTTTGAGGATTCAACTCTGTGGTGCCTTCCGAGCCCTCTGCCGCTGCTCTATGCGTGAGAGGTCAGCATAAAGCCGCTGATTTATCTGTTATTCTCTGCTGTACATATCTGGAAACATTCTGTTTAAGGTGCTTTCTTCCAGTCTCCAGCAAGTTATTCAGATTGTTTTTTCATGCCGTTATAAGGGTCCAGCTTTATGTAATATGCACCAATCACCTATTATACATAAGAATTGCTCCTAGTTTGCATCAGATGTCTGATCTATTTATTATTTCTAAGCTCTGAACTTCTTAAACACTGGTTGCAGATTATGATCTGGATGATGGTATATCAAAGCAAGCCTCTTCACAAGAGCATGAATTCATTTTTAAAGAAAGAGAAAAAGAAATTGCCAAAGAACGAGCTAAAGAGAAAGATAAAGCACATGACAAGAAGTATGGTGATGGAAATAAAGAGAAAATGCAAGTAGGAGATCCAAAAGAGTGAGCTTTCCTTGGAATAGATTCAACTATGTTGACGAAATGTAGCTGGAAGAGATTATCAACTAATCGTGCTGTTGCTGTCTAATTAGTGGTGACCTCAGTAGAAATTCTTCAACAAATTTAAACGAGGTTGGAACCGAAGATGGTGCAGCAGAACATCGGGAGAAGACCGTTATTGAAACAGATACTTTTGGAGACAAAAGTAACTCTCTTCTAGGAGATTGCATAGGTAGGAAGAGAAAGCAGAATGAGCAGCCAGCTGATTGTACAGAGTAAGCCTTGTTACATTTTGTTCCACTTACGGTGCATATGAAATATATTTCTCATCATGTCTTTGTTCCCTTTTACTTTCCATTTTGTAAAAAGTGAACCTCTTTCCTTCCACATTAACTATTGATGTTTTACATGATACCTGGTGTGACGAGCATTGCAATGTCGACCCCCGGCTTGCCTCTGTTTCACTGCACACTGTTGGAACATACCATGTTCAACTTCCACTGACGAAGTTTTTACTTTCAACAAAAACAGCCTGCTACTCGTGTTATCTGTAGGAGGAATAATTTTGAGAGCAAGTTTAGGCATGATTTGTTGAATCTAAATTTTGCTTGCAAGATGTATATATAGTTGTGCATGTAATTTGCTAAAGTGCACCTGTAGAAAATTTGGAGGTAACGAGAGGCTTTAGATGATATACAGGGAATAAAGACGAATAACTGCCACTAATATGAAAATAATTGGGATTTGGCAAAGGGAATAAGCTACAGCAACAGTATACTATTTTGCATATGCTACAGGAAGTAATAGTATATGAGGTCCACATAAGTTCCACATGGCGGAAGCCTTGAATCGCGTTCCACGTGTATATATCACATGTAACATAGGTATTATCTTGATATATAGTAGAATGTACACTGTTTTTGGTCTTTTTAACTCATTAGAGGCTGCGTAATTGGAATATGAATGGCTAGCCATTAATCTTGTCCTTTTGTTCAATGCTTGGCGTATTTATTAGAACATTGCAATATTGGACTACAGCTGATTGTACAGAGTAAGGTACTAGCTTGATTTATCTGTCATTGGAAGAAAAATTGAACCTCAGGTTAAGTCAATCGAAAGTGCTGCTGTTATTTAGGCAGTCTTTCCCTATTCTCCTTTCTTCACAACAACCACATGTGTCATAGACTCTGTGCAATAATACTTACGTTCTCTCCCACCTGTTTATGTATGATGAGGACTTTCCTAGGCCCAATAACTTTTTAAAGTCATTTGTTCTTCTTCTTTCTGTGTAAGCTGGGACATTTATGTCTTTTATGGTTGTTACATCATGTGGTAACCAATGTGCATAACCTTCTCCGAAATGACGTTACAAAAGACATAATAAACACCCTCTTGCTCTTTTGCCTTCGTGTAAACTGGTAATTAGCTGAAGGACCTTATGTTGGATGATAGTTGTTCTCTATGCACTCCACTATAACAAATGGACAAATGAGGAAAGGTGATGTGACACTTCCCACTTATATCATTGAGCTGAAAAATACTGAAAGCGAAAAAGAGATTAAGTAAAGAAGCATTAGAATATGATGAAAACCATAACATACATTAGCCATTTTGACGGTCACCAAAATCGATTTGAGTAATTGTCCTCTAAGGTAGCGATTATAATCATGCATACCATGAAAGTAATTCTCTCATTTACTCTGAAATGTATCATGGTGTAGTTTTTCAGAGAAGAAAGAGATGGAAGAATCTGAATTTACTCTCCATTGCAATATGCTGAATAAGTTACACAGCCTTTATAGGAAACCATACCACCAAATAAGGTATGAAAATCCCTCTAAACTAGGCCTAATCGAATCCCTTATATCAAGGGATCTCCTTTAATGAATTAGACAATAATAACAGATCTACTTTCCTAATAAAACCAAACTGAATCATTGACTTGACATGATTTACAAATCATCTGGCTTGACATGATTTTGCAAATCATACGGGTCAATGGCCTGATCTTCCTCATATTTCAACACTCCCCTTGAAGTTGGTGCATAGATATCTATCATGCCCAACTTGCTAATAAGAAACTCATAGTTAGGCGTAAACAATCCCTTTGTGAGAATTTCTACAACTTGTTGTGATGTCGGAACAAACGGCATACAAACAGTTCTTGCTTCAATTTTCTCTTTTATGAAGTGCCTGTCAATCTCGGCATGCTTTGTTGGCTGCTTTGTTGTCGCAATACAACTTCATAGGCATGGTCACCGGTCTTCTTAGTTCTTCCAAAACTCATTTTAGCCACATTATCTCACAAATCCCATGAGCCATCGCTCTATATTCTGCCTCGGCACTACTACGAGCCACCACACTTTGTTTCTTTCTTCTCCATGTTACTAGGTTCCCCCATACAAAGTGCAGTATCTTGACGTCGACTTCCTATCTGTAACTGATCCTGCCCTGTCTGCATCTGTGTATGCTTCAAGATTTCGTTGTTCGTTCTTTCTAAAGAATAGTCCTTTTCCTGAGAACTTTTTAAGTATCTCAGGATGCGGTAGACTGCTTCAAGATGCTCTTCATGAGGAATGCATGAATTGACTTACTAGACTTACGGAAAATGCAATGTTGGGCCTTGTATGTGACAAGTAAATCAGCTTCCCAACTAGTTTCTGGTACCAAGATGTATTTACTGGATCTCCCTTATTGTCTCCAAGTTTCTAGTTCGGATCAATTGGTGTTTCTACAGGACGACACCCACTCATACTAGTCTCTTTAAGTAGATCAAGTACGTACTTCCTTTGTGACACTGCAATGCCTTTTCTTGATAGAGCTATCTTCATTTTGAGAAAAAACTTCAGTGATCCCAATTCTTTAATTTCAAACTCAGAGGCTAGGCACTGCTTCAACCACTCCATCTCTGCTATGTCATCCCCAGTTAGAATGATATCATCAACATAGACTATAAGAATGACTATGTTCCCATCAGTCGAATGCCTTGTGAACCTAGTGTGATCTGCCTGTTCCTGAACATATCCTTGTCTCTTGACAAATTGTGTGAACCGTTCGAACTAGGATCTCGGTGATTGTTTCAATCCATACAGAGACTTTTTCAGTTTACATACCTTTGGTCCATACTTCATTTCAAAACCTGGAGGTGGATCCATGTAAGCTTCCTCTTCTAAGTCACGGTTGAGAAATGCATTCTTCACATCTAATTGTTGTAGGGGCCAGTCCAGATTTGCTGCAATTGACAGTAGCACTCCTGTATTCAATTTTGCCACAGGTGCAAAGGTTTCTAGATAATCAATACCATATGTTTGTGTGAAACCCTTAGCCATCAGACGTGCCTTGTACCGCTTAAGAGATCCATCTGATCTGTATTTCGTCGTGAATACCCATTTGCAGCCAATGGTCTTCTTTTCCTTTGGCAGCTCCATTACCTCCCATGTCCCATTCTTCTCATGGGTCCTCATATCTTCCTTCCACTCAGGAACCTGTAAAGCATCCTGTACAGTCTTTGGAATCTCCACACTAGACAAATATGAGGTAAATGCAGAAAACATGGGTGACAAGTTTTTATAGGACACAAAGTTTGACATTAGGTTCTTGACACTTTCTGATACCTTTACGATGAGCAATGGGTCTATCAAGGTCAGACATAGTAGACTCGGACTGAGATGACTCGGAGCTAGGTAAATTCAAATGAATCAGCTATGTATGAGTATCATCTGTAGCTTCAATGGAATTCTGAATGGTCTGCGGTACAGAATCTTGACAGTACTGTGAAGCATCGGTCTCATTTCTTTGAATTTGTTTCCTCCTCGAACAAATAAGAAGTCCTTTTGTACTTGTTGTCTATGTTAGATGGACTCGGTACAAGTGTCCAGGTCAGATACGTGTCCAACTGCTGTTTAAGCCTCCTATGACAGCTTGTTTTATTCATACTAAAAGGGTGATTTGTTATGCATGATGGTTACTGGTTCGTCAGTCTCCAAAAGGAGGAAACGAAGGAAAATAAGGTTGGAGGAGGCACTTGTGGAACAGTTGATCTTGATCAACCAAAAAAAGTGTTAGAATTATGCTTAAACTTGAGCTCTTACTTCTTTGCCATCTTTTTGTTGTCTATGCGCATGCATAAAATACTTATAGATAAACCTACACAAATTTGCGAGGGTATACTAGAAATGATACCAAATGTAATCTTTTCTACAGAAATCACCACAAAAAGGTAGAAGCTTTAGCTAAGGAATGGAAAGGAGATGCACATGAAAATCCAAAACAGTTAGATTCTTGGATTTGATCATTAGTTCTGTTACCTTTGGGTATTAGAAATAGAAAATGTATCAATTGGATATATCTCTTTTTTTGGATATTAGTGGTGACAGTTGCTCTGAGATAGCAATGGATTCAGTGGAGGCTGGACGAACAGATAGTGAAAAGGATGATAATCGAAGAAAGGAAATGCGAAGCAAGAAGCGAGCTGATCGTGTTGAGTAAGAAACTTCAACTATAAAGTATACCTTGGTGAATTTCTTATGTGTGCCTCGAGATCTTGTAACATCCATTCTAATGTTTCCTTGGTGTATTTTCTGAAACATTTCTTGCTAAGTCGTCATCAGTATTGTATTTCTAGTACTCCCTGGTATGAAATTCAAACATCCTGTGGACAATTTTATCTTATCAATTTTTCCCCTACAACTATATAACGGATGGCTGTGATGACTCCGTACTCTAATTATCTATACGGTATATATAGCGAGTGTGTATGTTTGTAATCTTAATATTAGAATTGGTACTGAGACTTTGAAACATCTCAAAAAGGAAAGTAGTACCGAAACTATGAAATTGAGGGAGTAATGTGTTTTCGTCTCTAGTCGTTGGATAGGGAGGTTTTACTCAGTTGCAGTTATCAATTGGTACATGCTTCACTTCTCATCTTCATACTTATTTATCCTCGGCCTTTTCTGTTAGGATTCTGCTTATCTTTTGTCCTCCATTTTTTTTATACCTTTTCGTCTTTCTACTATTTATTCTCATGCTCACAAAAATTATGCAAGCAGATAACTAACTGGTTTATCAATCTCCCAGAGGAAACTGAAATAGAAAGTAAATGTCGAAAAAGTCACCCTTGCAGAAGAGGAACTAGGTTCACCTGATGTTGTTTCTCAGTTATATTTCAAATTACAAACTATGCGAGAGTTAAACTGTCTAATCTCCTTTCTATCCCCTTACCCTTTTTGCTTAAGGAATAATTTATTTCATATCCTTCAATTCTTTTAGGGACAGCTCTGACTCTGCATATACACATATATCTTTTATTGTGCTAGATAAGCCCACTTTAATCTACTGATCTAGGCCGTCCATTTCAACTTGTGAACAACCACGAGATCAGTTATTTTATATGGACTTCCCCCAACTGCCTGTAACAGGGGCGGTCCCTCCATTTGACCAAAATGCCCCGCATTTTCTTTACTACTTTTTCTTACCTTTCTGTCCTTGCAACACCTTTGTAATCATTCTCCAATTCCACCACCACCAACCTCCATAAGCGACCATCACCACGACCTAAGTCCACCACAGATCTCAATGAGCCAGTCATGGTCAAACCACCACAGATCGCGCACCCACCTGATTGCCACAGCCACAAAACCCACCCACTAGCAATCCCACAGCCACAACCACCTCCAATCTCCAACCCACCTCCAGTCCCACACCACCTCACCACTAACTGCTCACAGAGCCCCACAACAAACTGATCGCCACAGCCACAACCACAACCCCACTTGCCCCAACCACCAGGATCAATCCCCCATCACCTTAACTGCCTCCCTCCTCTCTCCACCTCCACCTCCGTCTTCAGAACGCAATTTACAAGGGGGAGAAAGTGGGAGTATTTTTGTTCTACCAACTGCCCAAATCATGGACTGTTGGCGCTTAATTTTTTTTTTCGCCATTTTTTAAGAGAAGGCTATTTCAGTAGTTTTGCACCAACTGCCCACAGAAAAAAAAAATTTGTTGATATGGACCATCTGTGTTGTGTTGTGGACGGCCCTAGATTAGCTAGATAAAAGGGAGCTTTTGCGGCGCTATATTTGGATCAGCCCCATTTATACATCTTGTGATTCTTTTACATGCTCATTTTTCTCTCTATTTTCATAGGAGGCTTCATGCGGATGCTGGAAATGTGCAGAGTAGTCTGGAAAAGTTAACGAAAGAGAGGAATAAGAAGAGTAAGGACTTGGACCTTCATAGTAAAAGGCTAGGGAGAATGTAATCTCCATTACCATGCTTTCAACGAAATATATCAAATTTATGTCCTGCAGTGCTACCAGTTGGATTGACCCAGTTACTGTTATTAACATCCTTTGGTGAAGAACAAATTCTGAGTTTGATCTTCTTGTGTCTTTTTTGGAAAGTAAATAACCTGCAAACCCTTTCGCTTAGGGTTTTATTTTAGTTATGCATTCTCACTTCATTTTCCAACGTTTTTCTAGAAATGATGTCCAGAATATCTTGCTGCACGGTCCCTATATCCGTAGATAATTTTCTTCTTGATGTATGATAATTTCAAGAAGTGAAACTTTCTGAATCAGGTCATACTTTTGGTGACGACAAGCAACCTGCCAAGAAAAGGATAAACGAGGAAAGTAAAGTTGTTAGAGATGAAGCGGTTGTTGGAAGTGCCAAAAAGAAACATAAAAAGGTGGATGTTGAAAATGTTAAAGGAGATGCAGACGATGGAAGTGAAAAAGGGTGAGATTGTGCTCATGTTGCATTTTATTGCTCTCGATTAATGACGTGAAGAATGTTTACAAGTGGATTAATTTCTCTCGTCTTCTTGTTGTCTATTTAGAGGCGCTGAGGTCTATGATATGACAGTAAAAGAGCTAATAGAAGATATTAAATCAATTAGCAATGCTGGAAAGCACAGGCACATAGAGTTCGTTGCTGATAATATTGAATAAGCAGTCATCACCTTAGTCCTTTTGGCTATCTTCATCTATAAACCCTGTAATTCTTTGTTCCTCCATTTACATAGGTGAAGCAAAAATGGTCAACCTTCTTCCGGTTTAATTGTCATTTATTGGCAATAATGTGTTTATTGATGTCTCGAAATCTGAACCCCTTCCTGTTATGTTTTTGCACACATTATTTGTTGCTGAAAAGAGCATTAGGGACACACTGTAACTTTTTAGCCATTAATGAGGGTTTGAAAAAGCATATAGTTTGTTGTTGCAAATCACATATGATTTCATTTTATCAATCTGTATATCGCAATAAGCTATGGTTGGTGAGGCCCTTTTACAAATTATTTGTCTGCTTTTGTGCCTAAGCTCAAGGGTAGATACAAGTCCAAAGAGTCCATCCCAAGGTTAAGCTCCATTCCTAAGAGGCAAAGCTCGAGGTTAGGAACGTTAAGTCGAACAATTGTTACAGGATCCCATGGGCTTGTATTTTGGAGGCTGGAAATTACATTGAGGAAGACGCACTACCGCAACGTTTATCAAGAGAAACACAAACTCTTCAGTACAGCCTCAAACTATACAGACCAGTATACTCTGGGCACGTTGCAAATCTAATCAGGTTAACGCACCTTGAAGCTCATATGCTCCTTGAGAATTAGGTATCCTATACAATTGCTAGTATAGATACTAATCCCCTCTCATTTCTTAGAAGAGAGAGATAGAAATCCCTAAAAAACTCTGCCAGTTTGGGAGCTGGAACCCTCAACCAGATTGCTGAGCTTGTCTTAGAATTATCCTGCCATCTTTCTCAGCGCCAACTAATTTCTCACCCCTCGCATCACACCTTACCTGGTACATAATTTGTGGTACATCACGTCCTCCAGCAACAATATAATCCTCCATGTGGCATCCTTTGCTACCTTAAAGATGGCCTCCTACACAGTCCACAAAAGCCCAATGCATGCACTTGTATGTCAAACATTAAATGGAGTGATGAGGCTTTTCTTCGTTGAAAATAACAATTTCCTCTACAAGGTACCTCAGCATTAAAGCTACTTAACGGGACTAATTAACTCTACATTGGGTGCAAATATCAATTTTCCAGCGATGCTGATGTTTCAAGTAAGGGTGCCAAATACATTGACATAGCATATAGCTACAGGCACGCTGCACATATACTTCTCAGCATCGTGCAACCTACATGGAGCTCGAGTGTGGCACAAAACTTTACGTATATACTTGAAAAATTCAGAAGAAGATTCTGCGAATGAGTTCTGCATAATTATGCTGTTTACTGGGCTACTAATTTTGAAAGAAACTAGCAACATTGTAAGAATGGGTTCCTAATTTTAAAATAAACTTTCAAGATACTAACATTGATATGCTTGTCCACGCGATCTTATTTTTTTTTAGATCGATTTCATCCTACAACCAATCACATGATGTCTTGCTATCGTCTACTGTGCTTGAAAAACCGCACGTTAAGGTTGTGAAGAAGAGAAAGAAAAAGGTCAAAACGAAAGTTGAGGAGTCTCAAAAAGTTTCTTACAGCACCAAAGACAAGCAGCATCAAGCCATGTGTGATAGGTACTGCGTCCACTCGGGAAGTCGATGTAGTTCTTTGACTATAGAATTGAATTTTTAGTGGACATTTTTCTTTTGTTGCAGGAATACTGGTGACAACGATGATGTTAGACATGAACTAGGAGAAAGTCAAGATTTTGATCATCAGTGAGAAATCTAACAACTAATACTCATTTGTCAAATATTTTACAGACTTGTGCTTTGTGATGGGTTGTCTCCATCACGTTCTTGTGCTTGAGCATTAATTTTATATTGAGCAGGCAAGCTACTGATATTTAGTGCTTAACAGGGCAGTGACATCGAAGAAAGAATTGCAGGCAAGTGGCACACTTAGGAAGCGTAAGGTCCACACGGGAAGTCCTCGAGAAATTGTATGTTGCCTCCCTGCTGCTTCAAGACCTATGTCAAAATTGCTAACTGGTAAGATAGTGCTCCATATAAAAAATCTCATCGAATTTTCTGTTTACATTTTATTTTTTATATGAACTGCTACTAGATACACGTCTCTTTCTCTCCCCCCTCCTCTCTCTGTCTCCCTGTTTCATTTGGTTGGTAACCGAGTAATTAAAATGATAAAAGTACCCTTGTTTTGGGATTTGTAGATGTTATGTTTAAAAGAAGTGGCGAGGCCACCCAACATGCGGCTGCAACCAAACATGAACCAATCTTAGCAAGAAAATAAGTCATAAGAAGAATGGAGAAAGAAACAGTGAAAAGGAAAAGAAGTATTCACATAGTTTAAGAACCTAATAAGGAGAATAAAATAGAGGTGCAAAAAGCAAGTCTCATTTACCCAAACTTCTTTATCTTTGTGGTAATGTCAAAAAAAAAAATGTAGAGAATCCCAAAAAATATG
This sequence comes from Escallonia rubra, assembly GCA_033065855.1. Classification (NCBI taxonomy): domain Eukaryota; kingdom Viridiplantae; phylum Streptophyta; class Magnoliopsida; order Escalloniales; family Escalloniaceae; genus Escallonia; species Escallonia rubra. The sequence goes on from JAVXUO010001276.1 coordinate 243,278, forward strand.
TTGGCTGTGGCCTAAGTCTTCCAATGTAAGCTGTAAGTGACTAATATTGGGGCCGAGGATGAGAATGCTGTTGCAAGAAAAAACAAAAACAAAAAAGCAAAAAAAAAGAAAAAGAAAAAAAAAAGAAAAATGTATTCTCCTTTTTTAGCAATTCTTTAACTTGTACAAATTTCAAAAGACTTGGCTCCATTTCATTTGATGTCAACATTAATATTGGCGGCTGGGCGAGATTGTTGCCAATAAGAAGGTAAGGTCGAAGATGAGAGAAGCTGGAGAATGGAACAATTTTCTTCTGGAAAAGACATTAATCTGATGAAGGTAGATCAGGGACACAAAATATCTATCTCAAAATGAAAAGTTGGTACATATTTTTTCTGTATCTTTACTGATTCTCAAATACTAGATGTTTGCTGCTACTTGTATGTTATGCTGTTGAGTAAACAGCTGATAAGGTCAAGCTTTTCTCTTCTGACTTATAGGGCGGTTCCTATATCCGTAGATTGTTTTCTTGTTGATGTATGATAATTTTAAGCAGTGACACTTCCTGAATCAGGCCATACTTTTGATGATGACGAGCAACCTGCCAAGAAAAGGATTAACGAGGAAAGTAAAGTTGTTAGAGAGGAAGCGGTTGTTGGAAGTGCCAAAAAGAAACATAAAAAGGTGGATGTTGAAAATGTTAAAGGAGGGTGAGATTGTGCTCATGTTGCATTTTATTGCTCTCGATTAATGATGTGAAGAATGTTTACAAGTGGATAAATTTCTCTCTTCTTCTTGTTTATTTATTTAGAGGCGCTGAGGTCTCTGATATGACAGTAAAAGAGCTAATAGAAGATACTAAATCTCGAGTTGGAGGTAGCAATGCTGGAAAGCATAGGCATAAAGAGTTCGTTGCTGAGAAAATTGAGTAAGCAGTCATCACCTTCTTCTGGTCCTTTTGGCTATTTTCATCTATATACCCTGTAATTCTTTGTTCCTCCATTACATAGGTGAAGCAAAAATGATCAACCTTCTTCCGTTTAATTGTCATTTATTGGCAAGTAAAAGAATGTGTTTATTGATGTCTAGAAATCTGAACCCATTCCTGTTATATTTTTTCTCACATTATTTGTTGCTGAAAAGAGCATAAGGGACAAACTGTAACTTATTAGCCATTAATGAGGGTTTGAAAAAGCATATAGTTTGTTGTTGCAAATCACATACGAAACTAGTCTTGTTTTTTTTCAGTTTATCAATCTGTCTATCCCAATATGCTACGGTTGGTGAGGCCCTGTTACAAATTACTTTTTTACTGCTTTTGCGCCTAAGCTCAAGGTAGATGGAGTCCATGCCAAGGTTAAGCTCCATTCCTAAAAAAGGCAAAGCTCGAGGTTAGGAAAGTTTCGACTGGAACAACTGTTACAGGATCTCATGGGCTTGTATATTGGAGGCTGAAAATTAGATCCAGGAAGACGCACTAGCGCAACCTTTGTCGAGAGAAACACAAACTCTTCAGTATAACCTCAAACTATACGGCCCAGTATACTCTGGGCACGCGCAAATCTAGCCAGGTTAAGGCATGCAGAAGCTCATCTACTCCTTGAGAATTAGGATTTATACAATTGCTAGTATACATACTAGTCCCCTGAAGAGAGAGAAATCTCTAAGCAACTCTGCCAATTTGGTAGCTCGAACCCTCCTCGACCAGATTGCCAAGCTTGTCTTAGCATTTTCGTGCCATCTTTCTCAGTGCCAACTTATTTCTCACTCCTCGCCTCACACCTCACCTGGGCCATAATTTTGTGGTACATCACGTCCTCCAGCGACAATAGAATCCTCCATGTGGCATCCTTTGCCACCTTGAAGATGGCCTCCTGCACAGTCCACAAAAGTCATGTGCATGCGTGTATGTCATTCATTAAATGGAGTGATGAGGCTTTTCTTTGTTGAAAATAACAATTTCCTCTACAAGGTCAGTTACCTCAGCATTAAAGCTACTTAACGAGACCATTTAACTCTGCATTGGGTGCAAATATCATTTTTCTGACGATGCTGATGCTGATGAATCAAGTTAGGGTGCCAAATACATTGACATAGCATAGCTACAGGCACGCTGCACATATACTTCTCAGCATCATGCAACCTACATGGACCTTGATTGTGGCAGAAAACTTTAGGTTTATACTTCGAAAATTTTAGAAGAAGATTCTGCAAATGAGTTCTGCACAATTATGCTGCTTACTGGGATACTAATTCCGAAAGAAACTAGCAACATTATCATGGATGGGTACCTAATTTGAAGATGAACTTTCAAGATACTAACGTTGATATTGCTTGTCTACGTGATCTTATTTTTTAGATTGATTTCATCCTACAACCAATCAGATGATGTCTTGCTACCGTCTACTGTGCTCAAAAAACTGAATGGTAAGGACCGGAAGAAGAAAAAGAAAATGGTCAAGACGAAAGTTGAGGAGTCTCAAAAAGTTGCTTGCAGCACCAAAGAGAAGCAGCATCAGGCCATGTGTGATAGGTACGGCGTCCATTCGGGAAATAAATGTAGTTCTTTGACTAATAGAATTGAATTTTAAGTGGACATGTTTCTTTTAGTGCAGGAATACTGGTGACAACGATGTTAGACATGAACTAGGAGAAAGTCAAGATTTTGATCATCAGTGAGAAACCTAACAACTAATACTCATTTGGGAAATAACTTACAGACTTGTGCTTTGTGATGGGTTGTCTCCATCACGTTTTTGTGCTTGAGCATTAATTTTATATTGAGCAGGCAAGTTACTGATATTTAGTGCCTAACAGGGCAGTGACTTTGAAGAAAGAGTTGCAGGCAAGCGACATACTTGGGAAGCATAAGGTCCACACGGGAAGTTCTCGAGAAATTGTATGTTGCCTCCCTGCTGCATCAAGTCCTATGTCAAAATTGCTAACTGGTAAGTGAGGCTCCATGTGAAAATTCTCATTGAATTCTGTTTTCTTTTTATTTTTTATATGAACTGCTAGTAGATACACGCAGAGGCCAAAATAAGTATCTCTCTCTCTCTCTCTCTCTCTGTGCCTATTTCATTTGGTTGGTAACCGAGTAATTAAAATGATAAAAGTTCTCTTGTTTTGATATTTATACACGTTATGTCTAAAAGACAAGTGCAGAGGCCACCCAAAATGCGGCTGCGACCAAAAATGAACGAATCTTAGGAAGGAAATAAGTCATAAGAAGAATGGACAAAGGAACAGAAAAAGAAGTAATCACATAATTTAAGAACTGAAAAAGGGGAATGAAACAGGGGAGCAAATAGACCTTTAGTGAAATGGCATAAATCAAAGCAAGTCTCATTCACCCAAACTGCTTTCTCTCGTGGGAATGTGAAAAGAAGAATGAAGAGAATCCCAAAAAATATGTTGGCTGTGGCCTAAGTCTTCCAATGTAAGCTGTAAGTGACTAAACTGGAACTGAGGAGAATGCTGTTGCAAGAAAAAATAAAAATGCATTCTCCTTTTCTAGCCATTCTTTATCTTTTACAAATTTCAAAAGACTTGGCTCCATTTCATTTGATCTCAACATTGATCTTGGCGGCTGGGCGAGATTGTTGCCAATAAGGTAAGTCGAAGATGAGAGAAGCTAGAAAATGGAGCAATTTTCTTCTGGAAAAGAGATTAGTCTGATGAAGGTGGATCAGGGACACAAAATATCTATCTCAAAGTGAAAAGTTGGTTCATATTTATTCTGCATTTGTACTGATTCTCAAATACTAGATATTTGCTGCTTCTTCTATGTTATGCTGTTGAGTAAACAGCTGATCTGGTCAAGCTTTTCTGTTTTGACTGATAGGGCAGTACAGCGGTCGAGTTAATAAAAGCCTAAAGGCGAGAGGACGGTATAGCAGTCGAGGCGAATAAAATTTCCAAGCCTAAAGAGAAGATGCAGTGCCTGTGCAAAGTAAAGCCATCTGTAATTGCCCATACATTACCAGCAAATTAGTTGCCTAAGGCTTTTTTCATGGTTTTTGTTTACCTTTTGGTAAGATTCTTGAAGCGTTAAAACTTTCTTCACAATGTCAAAGTCTGATCCCTGGATTAGGAAGCTGCCCTAAGTCGTTTGAAGTTTTATTTCTATGCTTTGTTTTTTTTTTTTTGTGTCTGGGGGTGCTATTGTGAAGTGTTTGCCTTCAATGAGAAAATCTAAGATACATGTAGCAACATAGTTTCAGGCCGAAACTACATTGCTACACTTGCTTTGTTTTTCTTTTTGTTTTTTTTTGTCAGGTCTTAGCTTTTCACATTTTGCACAGACCTTGCTTGATTCGACCCGTCGTAGATTTAGTTCCTTTGTTGGCTTGATGAAACTCAAGTCTGAGCAACTGTTGCTGATTTTCCTACAGAGGGGTAGCTAACTCTTGTACCCATGAAACATCAGATAGGGTGCCTGCGCATTTGCTTGTAGCCATTTTCACTTTCCTCCTTTACATGCCTGCATCTTCATCAATATAAAACCCTCTTTTAGTTGAGTTCATATTGATACCTGTGACCCCATTGGCAACCTTGATCTTTCTAGTTGAGGCCTTGACACGGCGAGTCTCACTTTATACTGAAACATGTGCTAGGTCTCGACCAAAAATGTCCGGACTCTGGAACTTTAATTCCTGGGTTCTCAAAGAACTAGAACCAGAATACAATTCCTATTTGCATTTCCGTGTCCATTTGTTGATTGGACCCTGCCGAATAATCCCTTTGAGATTCATATGTGAAAAAGCAGAAGAATAAGTTCAAACCCAATAAGCTTGCAAATCACACTCGCGAAAGACATGGCAAGGGCAATTTAATGGTGCTGAAAGTTAGGGTAACGTCGAATGATTGAGGGAGATTCTCGGTAGTGAATCTCTCTCGAGTTCCTGTAGGGTATCAAGATTTATACTTTGCTAAGGCAATTTTTTGTAGTCATTTATAGTTTGAGTAATCTTTTACACCACGGCATTTCTAAGCTTAGTCTTTGAGGTGTTCTTCCTTTTCTATTGAGTCCTTACTCATGGATACATAGCCACGGCTACCAACTACTTATGACGCTGAACTTAGGATTGGTTTCATAGGGACTTACAAACGTGGATGCATGTAACCCCTTGTTTGCATAGCATGATTGTATTTGTGGCTTATCATGGTGATGTCAACGTGGGTCTTGTGTGGAACTGTTGATGGAGTCGGACCCGACGGAGATATGTGTCAATTGGTTGCCCCAACATGGCCTATCCCAAGTCTGTGTAACACCCCAAAAACCGTAAGCTATCGCTAATTGAGTAGCAACCACAGTAAAAAGGATGGTCATATTCAAATTGGTGAAGTCGCATTTTGCGTTTTAAGTGATCAAACTTGGTGAAAACGGAGCTCGCTATTGATCTCAGAGTGTCCATTCTTCTAAAATTCGATCCACACATATATTCAACTAGTCGTTTAGAATGGCCAGATGCTAAAAATTTGGAGCTATGGCTCCAACGGTCGCTAGTTGGGACGACCTCAGCAGTAAAAATGGAAGATGTTACTGATATGATAGGGAAACGGACTAAGAGAAGGAGAAGGCCTCTTACTTGGTTAGAAGGAAGGACCTAAGGTATGATGACCATCAGAAACCTCGGTCCATGGAATGTGTATCCTCGGCTTTGTATCATTATAAACTTCGGACATGATCCCAGGAATTTGAGCAACATGAGGTGGTTTTGAATAGAATGGCCTTACTCTCGTTATACCCCAAAAATAATGGTTGGAATTTGACTTCCAACAATGCAGTTCCATTTTGGGGACCTATTGCTTTATTGCAGTCGATTGTATTGATTTCAAAGCAGTTGACTATAATGCCTTTCCTTGTTTTTCAATGTGTACCGTATTTATGCATACAAGGAAAACTTATGGTAAATTTTTAGGTCACAGTTATCTCTAAGTCAGATCTTTGAAGCATTCCATCGAATATATTTATGTTGCCATGTGATTAATACTTGATCTTCTAATTAGCCGTTGCATGAGTATAAGATTTGAATCTAAAGCTTCATGAATTTAAATACATATTAGATAACATAGTCGTCAATGTTGGTTATCATGTAAGCCTAGATTAACTACCGAAGAGCTAACAACAAGCATAGAGACGGCACTCAAATCGACACCAACTAAGCCTTGATGTCGGAGCTTTTGAAGCGTGCAAGAAATTGTGTTATCTTCACTACATAGGCAAACCATCATGCCACTGCCTTGACATCACCACCATTTGTCTCACCCTAAAGAGTAGGCTGGTTTTTTGTGAGGTTCTTTTAGCATGCTGGTGGAGCAATTGGCTGTCTTGAATGAGGCTACGCCAAAATAGGCCAAAGAAAAGGGCAAGAAGGAAGAACAAAGGGCCAAAGCACATGTCACACTGCCTTGACATCACCACCATTTGTCTCACCCTAAATAGTGGGCTGGTTTTTAGTGAGGTCCTTTTAGCATGCTGGTGGAGCAATTGGCTGTCTTGAATGAGTCCACGTCAAAATAGGACAAAGAAAAGGGCAAGAAGGAAGAACAAAGGAGCCAAAGCACATGTCGCGTTAACATCAAGTGCGGCGCTTCATTCCTCAAAGAGTGTGCCCGAGCATCCATATGTGAGTTTTTTTTTGGGTCAAGTACTAATAATATATACATACGAAGTTATATTATAGGAACCCGCCGGGGCAAAACTGTTTCGTACATATCAAAAAGCAAAAAGAGAGTTATGCAATCCGGGGGGTGGACAAACGTAATAGTTACAAAAGTGTCGAGGCTGGCGTTTTTGGCTAACAAGTCTGCTACTAAATTAGCCTCGCGGTAGCAAAAGAGTAGCTGTACATTGGGGGACTGGTGGAGCAGCTTTAGGCAGTCCTGGAAGAGGGGGAGGTGCCATTGGTTGCGTACTGTGGTCCTGCGTAAACAATTCAAGGCAACAAGTGAGTCAGATTCAATGATAGCATGAGTAAAGTGGTTCTCATGGATAATGCTAAGTGCGCGTCGTATAACTGTCAGTTCTGCAATGACATCACTAGTAGAACCAATGTGACTAGAGAACCCACCCAAGACAGCACCCGGGTGATCATGTAAAACACCGTCGATACCAGATACCGGCGGGGCCCGAATTACCAGCTGATGCACTGTCAACATTAAACTTGGCGTGCGTAGGGGGAGGGGGAGCCCAGCCGACATGGATGAGGTGGCGGGATGGTTTGAGAGAGGGACTCGCAGCAAAAGAAAGAGTGAGAAAGTCATGGGCGTTGAGTTAGCAGAATGCAGTATGGCGTGGCAGTTAATTGACTGATGATGAAAAATGGCATTATTACGTGCTAGCCAAGCATGCCACAAAATGAAAAGTGCGTTGTAGAGGGGATGATCGGATCCACAAGGAGCGGAGAGATGTGACAACAGTCAAAGCGTGGTGACAAGAGTGTAGGTCGATGGATGAATAGTAGAGAGAGCTTGATGCAGCAGTTGAAATTGGGGACAGGTAGTAAAGAAGTGGGCTGAGTCATCAACTGCACTAGAGCACAGTAAGCAACGCACAGTAGGGGCGATATGGTGTTGGAAAAGCGTTGCTCTGGTAGGCAAACGATCATGAAAGAGAAGCCAAAGGAATATCTGAATTTTTGGCGGTAAAGGCAATTCCATAGACCATGCCAAAGTAACGATGGCCGATTGGGCTTGCCTTGTTGAGAACATAACCAAACATATGCTGATTTGACTGTGAAATTCCCATGGTCGGTGCAGTGCCGGAGAAGGCGGTCATGGTGAGGGGAAAGGGAAAGAGGTAAACCTTGGATGGAGGAAAGTATGTGAGAGGGAAGTAGATTTTCAATTTGTGCTAAATTCCATTGATGTTCAGGAGTTATAAGGGAATTGACATGAATATCAGGGAGGGTGGCATGTAGTTGTGACGGTACAAGTTCGCGGAGAGGGGAGGTAGTCACCCAAGCATCATTCCATACATGGACTGACTGGACAGTCCCTATTTGCCAGCGAAGACCATTTCTTAATTACCGAAGTCCAGTCCGACTGCGCCACGCCCAAGATCACTGGATTTGCCATGTGCATCTTAAAGAGGATGAGTCAGGGAAGTACTTAGCCTTAAGCACACGGGCCCAGAGAGATTCGGGGGACTGTAACAATGTCCAGGTAAGTTTTATAAGGAACACTTGATTCAAAGTGGGCAAGTCTTTAACACCAAGTCCTCCATCCACCAGTGGGAGGCATATAGTATCCCATTTGAGCAAAGCGGGACGAGGCCTCCCATTGGATGCCCCCCCAGAAGAAACGATGAGTATAGTGTTTAAATGCCTCTAAAGTGGTCTGGGGAAGTTGATAGGTTTGCATTATGTAGTTTGGGGCGGAAGAAAGAACTGATTTAATTAAGGTGGCACGGCCGCCGTATGACATAATCGTCCTTCCCAGGATTGGATGCGCTGAGTAAGTTTGTCGATGGTAGCCTGGAAAGTGGCCCGAGTAACTCGGCTTGTGATGACAAGAAGGCCCAGATACTTGTCATGGCGAGAGGCAGGAGGTATTTGGAAAGCTTATGCAATTGCACATCGATTGGGGGAGACACGTTGTCAGAGAACAGTAGTGATGATTTCTGAAAATAGATTGGAGGTCCCGCATTTGTACTGAAGTCACACAACACGATGCACTGATACATAGTCAGCGAGTAGGAAAAGGTAGCAGTCATCAGCAAAACATAGGATGGGAATGGCTGGTCCATGTCGGCTAGCTTTAAGCCCAGTAATATAGCGATCGTGATGTGCTAGATGTACTGAGCGAATAAGCATATCCATACAGAGGATAAACAAGTAGGGAGAAAGTGGGTCGCCTTGCCAAATACCTCGCTCATGATAAATAAGTGTGTTAGGTCGGCCATTGATAAGCAGTTGTAAGGAGGAAGTGAAAACGCATTCCATAATCAGGTTGATCTAGGGGAAGGAAACCCGAATTTATGAAGTGTCTGGCAGATGAATTTCCATTCTAATCTGTCATAAGCTTTGGCGAGATCTAGTTTGACATCAATGGAACTGGACCGACCACGTTTCTTTCGAAGCGAGTGTATTAGTTCGTGCGTGATAAGTGTATTGTCTATAATGTGACGTGATGGGATGAATGTATTTTGAAACGGAGAGATTAGTTGACTAAGGAATGGTTGCATACGACGAACCATGATGGAGGTTATAACTTTGTAAATTACATTACAGAACCAGACCGGTAGTGATCCAGGGTGGTGGGATTTTCACGTTTTGGGATAAGGACAATGAAAGTGTTGTTTAATTTATGAAAAAGAAGGCCAAAATCGAAGAAAGCTTGAATAGTTTTAATTACTGTCCATTTTATCGTTTCCCAATGCGTTTTGTAGAAGTGGCCGTTGAGGCCATCAAGCCCTGGGGCTTTGTGGGAGTTGAGTTGGAAAATAATAGACTCAATTTCGGCCACCTGAATGGGCTGAAAGAGGAGTTGCCATTGCTGTTCCGAGAGTTGGGGGACTTCAACGCAGTCATAGCAAGCGACGGAGAAGGATCGATTAGAAGTAAAGAGTGATTCAGTTCATTAAATACGACACGAATGCGTGGTGGCTCAACTATCCATTCTTCGTTTGGCAGTTTGACCGCATTAATGCGATTGTGCTTGCGTCTTTGGTTAACTTTAGTATGGAAATAGGATGAATTAAAGTCAACATATTGCAACCAATGATCTTTAGCTCTTTGACGCCAATATTTATGTTCTTGACGTAAGAGCATGGTCAGATAGGATTGGAGGTACCATTCTCCGAGAATGAGATCGGAATTAACATTAGATGAGATAAGAGTATGCAATTGGGCCAACTCAGCCATTGCTTGATCAATTTGCTGTCTTTTGTTGCCGTAAACATTATTTTTCCAATATGTGGATTTGGCCGCGACGAGGCTACATCGGCGGGAAAATATGTATGCATAAGAGCTAATAGCTGGAGTGGCCTAGGCATCCTGTACAAGCTGGTGGTAGCTCGGGTGGGTGCTCCAGTCATTATTGTAACGAAAAGGGGTTGACAATTTTGGAATGTTCCCATCAGTGTGGACCAAAATGAGGATGTGGTCAGAGGCAACATGAGGAATATGTTGCAAAAAAGCATTCGGGTAACTAGATTCCCACATCTGGTTAGCTAAGGCGCGGTCGATCGTTCGCGAATATGGCCAAGTCCGTAGCGCCTATTCGACCATGTGTATTTGAGTCCACTAAATCCTAAATCATCAAGGTTGCAGTCCTGTACACAATCATTAAAATAGGCCATCTTGTGTGTACTGGGTAAGAGCCCCCATAGTTTATCATCAGGTCCCAAAAAGGCATTAAAATCACCCAGAACTAGCCAACCGAAAGAACCAGCTAATGCAATCGCCTACAATTCATCCCAAATACGCTGTTGTAGTTATACTTGGTAGTAATTATAGAGACCAGAGAGAAGCCAGGGAGGTGTACCTGAATGGTGAATAGTAGCATGAATTGTTAACATACACCAATCGCACATCCACAACCCCCTACTGCCAGAGAAGCCACATGCCACCAGACCGTCCCTCTGTTGGCTGGATGAAATGGTTTTCGTAAGGCAAGGATCGAATGACTGCTTGTGATTGTGTCAGCTCCAACTGAGTCTCCAAGATTAGAAAAACAGTCGGCTGAAACCGACGGTACAGGTCCAAAAGTACCAGCCTCGGAGGTGTATGACCTGCGCCTCGAAGATTCCAAGCCATGATTCTAGTGGAGTCCATCAAAAAGTGCAAAGCGAGTGTGGCGGTGCGCTACCGGAGTTCGTCATCGTCGTGAGTCTGCTTTGCAGTGGGAGTTGCATGCGTCTGTGTCGATGGCCGTTTGCTCCCACGACAAATTATAGATAATACTGCATCGTCATGGAGTGCGTCAGCCCGACACGGCGTTGTTGTACGAATATTCATGCGTCCGGGGTCCTTTCGGGAACTCTGAATAGGTGTGGAAGGATGTGGTAACTTTGCATCACGTACTCGTTGGGTCCGCGAACTATGAAATAATTTTGTGCTAGATTTCGTTGCGGTGGGGGGCTGGGTGGACGATAGCGGCCTCCTACTGGGGGGTAAAGTACATGCATTATCACTTGGAGTGGTGAATATGATGGGCGTACTAAAGCTTGGTGGGCTCAGTGTGGTGGCGGGGTCATCCAACCATTTTGGAGAGGGGCGGTGGTCACCTATATTTTTTGGGGGACTCGAGTTCTGCAGGTGATGAGACGCTCTCATGGGGTGGGTTGTCGGCCTGCCTATGGGTCCTAGGATGCGTGGGGGAGAAAAATTCGTCTAGGCTAATGGGGTGCATTGCTGAGGCTGTGTTGTAGGTAGAGGAATCGGAATTGTTTTGACTGTCACAGTAGTTAGTTGCAGGCGGGGCAGATGTTGGGTGATTCTAGAGTAGGCATTGGGGAGTGGGTTCGTTATCGGTGGGGGTGTCAGTTGGCGTGCCGGAGGGCGTTGATTGTTGGGCATTGTGGAGTTGTTCTATTCCATGAGTGAGTAGCTGTGACGGCGATGAGCTCCTGAGTGGATGGTCTACGATGGTTTGAAGCTTATCTGGTGAAATCAAAGTGGCCTTATGCTTAAGAGTTAAGTGGTTTACATTTTCCAGTACATTGACTTGGCCATCATGCAATGTGGGAGAAGGTACAAGTGTTGCTGAGGAGTCGATCAATAGTGGTGGGGTGGGGGGATAAAGGACGGAGTCCCCACCGCATCGTGTTTAGTTGTTGGGGCTTGTGGCAGAGGGAGAGGCCTCAGCTGTATTGAGGCTTGGTTTGATGGCAGTTAGGCTGAGGTATAGGGCATCAAACTTTTTAAGAGGGTTTGGAGTATTGGGCCTGTGTGTTGGGGTGTAACTGGGATGTGCCCGTTTGATATTGGTTTGCTTTCGGGTTGTTAGGGTTTTGGAAAATATATGAGGGTCAGATGGAGGATTGAGGATGGAGTGCTTGTTCGTATCTGCCGACGCCTCGAGGATGCGAAAGTGGTTGGCTGTGTTAGGTGATGGGGATGAGGTTGCGGTCGGCGTGGAGAAGTTGACGGGTTTCGACGAAGTTGGATCGGTGAGGCGGTGGATAGTCGGCAAATGTGGTCGGTGGTCGGTGCGGCTTGTTTGTTGGGAGACTGTTTGGTCGGTAGGTGCGTAAATAGGTCGGTGATTAGGAAAAGTCGGTGGGTTGCGGCCTCTAGGCCGGCGTTGCACAATGGACCATGACTCTACCGGTGGTTCCGGATGATGGATTGTTCAACCGGCGTCGGTGTCATGTTCGGCCGATGATCTGAGAGAGAAGCCGTTGGGGAGTTGTTGCACACGTGGGATAGATGGCCTAATCGGCCACACTGGTAACAAAATGCGCACTTTACCTCATATGATAGTTTTTGTGTTGTATTGCCTAACATGATTCATTGAGGAAAGGCTTGAGCGAGGTTGATTTCGACACATACGTGCGCATATCGGGTGCGATTGAGGGTGCCAGTATGTACATCCACGTTAGTCGGCCTTCCTAAGAGGCCGGCTATGCGATAAAGGACACTCATATCATAGTACTCAGTGGGTAATTTCATGAGCTGAACTCATATGATGGCTTTGTTGAGTGTAGCTTGGGAAGGTCGGAAATTGGGTTCCCCAGCGTTGTACATATAAGTATTTGTTGAATAGAAACCATGGACCTCAAACTAGGATAGATTTTAGTTCCTTGGTCTCTGAGAATCTTACCGAAAAGAAACCTATTTCCCAGGTCAGATGTGGAAATCTGAGTCGTGATTTTCCAGAGTCGAGCTAATTGTGTTGGGAGAGAGGATATGGATAGTCTACCGTCAAGCAATTTGATTATCAAACTTTCCTTCCACGGATTACATATACGTTCGAGTTCATTCGGACTGAGCTGGATAGTAGGAGTTGTATGCTGAGCCATATTCGTTTGTGTGTTGTTGTCGACTGAAGAAGTGCGATCTTGGTTAGGTATGGCTTGATCATACCAATATGAGATGTATATATGCGTTCATGTCGTTAACTTCTCTTTGTACGACCGTGAATGTGTTGGTTGGTTAAAGCTATTGGTACTCTCTGTATCCATTTGCGAGTTGGCGGTAGCCAGTAATGGTTGGGAATCTGGGGGTCTGGAGTTAGGTTGGAGGATCGTTTTTGGGGAATCTGGGGGTCTGGAGTTAGGTTGGAGGATCATTTTTTGGGGTAGGGGACTGAATAATGGGTTGGATGGGGGCTTGGGTAGATGGCAAAGAAGGGGAATTGGATCGGGATGGAGGGGAGAACATTTTGTAGGTCTGCTTGAGAAACTTCGTTGTTAGGCCACTGGTGTTCCATATGTGAGTTAGGTTTGGAGAATTTTTTTCAATACAAAAGGAAGTTTATTAACAGCAGAATCGATGCTCCTTCAGAAGACTAATGGTATGAGCACAACCCTGACCAGGAGGCCTTGATAAAGAGAAGGAAAGCTATGGCCATAAGCTCTCATGTCTCGAAATTTGCTCAATACAAAAGGAAGTTTATTAACAGTAGAACCGATGCTCCTTCAAAAGACTAATGGTATGAGCACAACCCTGACCAGGAGGCCTTGATGAAGAGAAGGAAAACTATGGTCGTAAGCTTTCCTGTCTCGAAATTTGCTCAATACAAATGGAAGTTTATTAATAGCAGAACCAATGCTTCTTCAGAAGACTAATGGTATGAGCACAACCCTGATCAGGAGGCCTTGATGAAGAGAAAGAAAGCTATGGCCGTAAGTGTTGGAAAATGGGTTTTAAATCATTATTGAGAAGCCATCTTTGACTTAGTTTTCAAATGGGTTCCACACCATAATTTGGTTAGGAACAAATTGATTTATGTTCATCTATTGGAGTAGATGATCATAATATATTCACAAGTTTCAAACAAATAAGGAGTGGATGAGAAAATTGAAGTTGAAGTTGAAGTTGATAGTTCAACTTGAAGGGAAAAGAATATCCCACATTGAAGAAATAAAGTCAATGTTGCCTCCTTATAAGGCTTAGCCTTGAGCTAAGGATTGGTCCCCTTGGGGGTACCCAAGTTTTGTCAGGAGGGAGGACCTAGGTTGACCCAAGGTCCACCACACCCGTGCGCCGCCCGCCCGTCCGAATCCGGTCCATGGCTTAGGCCCATTAGGCTTTATTCTTTTTGGGACAAAAACATTTTAAATAAATATTATTTATTTATTTATTTTATTTTCCTAAAGGTTGCAACCTTTCCAACCAGCTGTGAAGAGTTGTACCCCCCAGTCAGTTACAGAAATTAATTTAATTCTCTTACGAAATTCTGTCATTCTGTCTGTCCATTTTTTTCTGTGTCCGAAAGAAAGAGGCCTGTACCATTATTTTGGTTCGTCGAGTTTGAAAATTTGGAGTGCTCCTATTTCCAGACGTATTGTCGTTGTATCCTGGGAGACTTTCGTCAAAGGACCGTTAGAACGGTTGCAGGGCGAATAAGTCTTAAGGACAGTGAATCAAATTCACGCCTCGGTTTTCTCCATTGCTATTTCTGTAATTATGCAGTGAGTTATTTATACAGTTCATGTTCTGATTCTATTTGTTCAGTTTAGTATACTATATTTCAGTATTTTCGAACTTAGTTTTTCTACACAAGTATACACAATGAACAAACATATTTTTCCAACAATCTTAAGGCTTATTCCTGCACTTTGTGTTACATGTGTAGAAACACTGTTTTCAAAATTCTTTTTGTCTTTTGATTCTGTCAAACTTATACTAAAATTATTTTCAGTTTCTGAATTTAATTTTAGTGTTACTAGAATATGCTTTTTGTTAAAGTTTTTTTGTGTTAGACTGGAGTTTTTTAACAATTGTTGTTTTAATATGTGATATATATAACAATGGCTAGTGAAACCATTCCCGAAAGTGGACCAGTTCATCCTAACGTGCAACATGGTGGTGGGACTGTGTATGCGACGCCTTATGTAGCACCTGCTCATGGTTCCATTGGACTTGGTGAAAGACCGGAAAAGTTCAATGGAAATGAATTTAAAAGGTGGCAACATAAAATGTTGTTTTATTTGACCACCTTGAATTTGGCAAGGTTCTTGCAAGAGGATGCACCAGAACTTGGTGACAATCCTGACCGGCAGACAGTGGCTGCCGTGGATGCTTGGAAGCATTCAGATTTTCTTTGCAAGAACTATATCCTTAATGGATTGGACAATGCATTATATAACGTATATAGTCCAATGTTAAATGCGAAAGCATTGTGGGAATCCTTGGAAAAGAAATACAAGACAGAAGATGCCAGCTCTAAGAAATTTGTAGTTGGCAAATTCCTTGATTTCAAGATGGTGGATTCCAAGACTGTGATTAGTCAAGTCCAAGAGTTTCAACTAATTTTGCATGACATTCATGTGGAAGGGATGGTACTTGGAGAATATTTTCAAGTGGCAGCTTTAATTGAAAAATTGCCACCTACTTGGAAAGACTTCAAGAACTATTTGAAGCATAAGCCTAAGGAAATGAAGCTTGAAGACTTGATTGTGAGATTGAAGATTGAGAAGGATAATCGCCAGTCCGAGAAGAAGGCCGATAATTATCATCAAGAGGCCAAGGCAAATGTGGTCGAGCAAGGTCCGTTAATGATGAGGAAGTTTTTCGATTCAGATGGTCCAAGTGGAGCAAACGGCTCAAATTCCAAGGGCGGTGAGAAAAAGAGGAAGTTTAATGGGAATTTCTATGTGTGCGACAAACCAGGCCATCGAGCTAAAGATTGCTACAGTCGCAAGAACAAAGGAAAGAAATGAAAGCATTCTCAAGCCAATGTGATGGAAGTTACCAAAATCACCGAGGACATTACATATTTAAGTTTATCTGTAGAGGTATTCGAAGTCAACTTGGTTGGAAATCCCAAATAGTGGTGGGTAGACACGGGCGCTACTCGACATGTGTGCTCCGAGCGAAGTATGTTTACTACATATGAGAGTGCCAACAACGAGAATCTGTTCAAGGGAAACTCTTTGTCTTCAAAGGTGCAAGGCATGGGAAAAGTGGTCTTAAAGATGACATCGGGCAAGGAATTGAGTCTCAACAATGTGCTTCATGTGCCGAACATTCGAAAGAATCTAGTTTCAGGCGCATTGTTGAGTAAAAATGGTTTTAAGCTAGTATTTGAGATTGACAAGTTTGTACTCACTAAATGTGGGATGTTAGTAGGAAAAATGTTCATTTGTGATGGTCTATTTAAGTTAAATGTAATGACCATCGTACCTGAAGCTGTACCGAATTTTGATATTAATAATAATATTTCTTCCGCTTACTTGTTGGAATCTCCTAATTAATGGCATCGTAGATTAGGACAAGTGAATTATGGTTCTTTACAAAAGCTTGTGAAAAATGATTTTTTTGCCTAAAATGGATTTTGACTCACACAAAGCGTGTGAAATTTGTGTTGAAGCTAAAATGGTAAAAACGTGTTTCAAGTCAATCGAAAAAAGTACGGAACCTTTAAGCCTAATTCATAGAGATATTTGTGACTTAAAAGTGGTACAATCTAGAGGAGGAAAAAAGTATTTTATTACTTTTATTGATGATTGTACGAGATTTTGTTATGTATATTTGCTTAGAAGCAAGGATGAAGCCTTGGAATCATTTATGCAATACAAAATTGAAGTTGAAAATCAACTTAGCAAGAAAATCAAAGTACTAAGAAGTGATAGAGGTGGGGAATATGTTTTCCCTCTTGAAAAATATTGTGCCGATCACGGAATCATTCATGAAACCATGACACCATATGCGCCTCAGTCAAATGGAATTGCTGAGTGGAAAAATCGAACTTTAAAGGAAATGATGAATGCTTTGTTGATAAATTCTGGACTACCGGATAACTTGTGGGGGGAGACGGTCTTAACTACAAATCACATACTTAATAAAGTACCCCACAAGAAATTACAAAAGACACCTTATGAGTTATGGAAATGACGTCCTCCTTCTTTCAAATATCTCAAAGTGTGGGGTCTAACAAAGGTAGCTATCCCACCACCTAAAATGGTCAAAATAGGATCTAAAACTGTTGATGGGATTTTTATTGGATATGCAAACTATAGTTTTGCATATTGGTTCTTAATGCATAAATCTGAAGTTGATGATATACACGTCAACACCATAATGGAGATAAGGAATGCACATTTATTTGAAGATGTATTTCCTTATAGAGTTGCACAAGAACATAGTTCTTTGGAAAGAACTAATATGGACCAAGAACCCTCACAAGAGGAAGATGAACCAAGACGTAGCAAGAGAGCTAGAACGTCTACATCTTTTGGTCCTGATTTTCTAACATATTTGTTAGAAAATGAGCCTCCTACCTACAGCGAAGCAATGTCATGTCCTGAAGCTCCACATTGGAAAGAGACTGTTAATAATGAAATAGAATCCATCATGCAAAATCATACGTGGGAACTTGTGGATTTTCCTCCTGGAAATAAACCCTTAGGGTGTAAATGGATTTTCAAGAGAAAGATGAAAGTTGATGGAACGATCGAAAAATATAAGGCCAGGTTGGTTGTCAAGGGATATAGACAAAAGGAAGGCCTTGATTATTTCGATACATATTCACCAGTTACAAGAATAACATCCATTCGAATATTAATAGCTATTGCAGCTATTAATAATCTTGAGATAGACCAAATGGATGTGAAAACATCCTTTCTAAATGGAGATCTAAATCAAGAGATCTAAATCAAGAGATCTATATAGAGCAACCCGAGGAGTTTGTAGCTCCTGATCATAAGAGGAATGTGTGTAAGCTTGTTAAGTCACTTTATGGACTAAAACAGGCTCCGAAACAATATCATGAAAAGTTTGATAAAGTCATGATCGAAAATGGCTTTAGAATCAACGAATGTGATAAATCTGTCTACGTTAAAGGCACAGAAAAATGATATGTCATTGTTTGTCTTTATGTGGATGATATGCTCATTATTGGGAGCAATAATGAATTCATTAAGTCTACGAAGAAAATGTTGACTAGTAAATTTAATATAAAAGATTTGGGTGTGACTGATGTTATACTTGGTATGAAAATTACCAAAACATCAAATGGACTAGTCTTGTCACAATCTCACTATATTGAGAAAGTGCTAGACAAATTTAAAACTTATGATGATAGTCCGGTGAAGACACCACTAGATGTAAATTTGCATCTAACAAAGAATAGTGGTGAAAGAATATCGCAATTAGAGTATTTGCGTATAATTGGTAGCTTAATGTACATCATGAACTGCACGAGACCCGATATAACATATGCTGTCAGTAAATTGAGCAGATATACTAGCAATCCGGGAAAGAATAATTGGATAGCTATTATAAGAGTTTTAAGGTACTTAAAATATATCTTAAACTTTGGGCTGCATTACACAAGATATCCAGCTGTATTAGAAGTATACAGTGATGCCAATTGGATATCAGATTCTAGTGAAACAAAGGCCACAAGTGGATATGTGTTTACACTAGGAGGAGCATCTATTTCTTGGAAATCCTTTAAACAGACATGTATTGCCAGATCCACTATGAAATCTGAATTCATTGCTTTAGATAAAGCAGGAGAAGATGCGGAGTGGCTTTGTAATTTCTTGGAAGATATTCCAAATTGGCCTAAGTCTGTGCCACCAATTTGCATACATTGTGATAGCCAATCTGCAATTGGAAGAGCACAAATCAGTATGTATGACGGCAAGTCTAGACACATACATCGCATACACAATACCGTTAAACAATTACTTTCTAGTGGAATTATCTCTATTGACTATGTGAAGTCAAAGGATAATATTGCGGATCCGTTAACGAAAACTTTGACCAAAGAGAAAGTAGATACATCATCGAGGGGAATGGGTCTTAAGCCTATGAACTAAAGAGTTGCCATAATGGAAACCCTACCTAGCTGACTGGAGATCCTAAGATCTAGGTTCAAAGGGAAAACCAAATTATGTAAATGTGACTCATACGGAGCACTGTGTGGGGGTTAAAATCCTCATATCCATTCATATGAAAGACAGTGGTACCTACAAAAGGTTAGGTTAGGCTATGCTTTTAATGACTCTTATATCTTGGAAATCCAAGTAGGGATGCAGTAAGAACATCTTAATAAGAAGTCACCTATGTGAGTAAGGAGTGGCAGCTTCTATGAGAATTGCAAGGCTGAATTCTCAGAGAGTACTCCTGAAAACCAGGAGTTTTTCAGGGCCAAAATGAACACAACAATGAGAACCTCAAAACAATGTTTGAGCGGTACTGTGTGAAGTTCTATTGTCTCGATTTACACTAAAGGTTGAATAGTTCAAGACATCGCGTTCACTGGTCAACCAGTAAATCCGATAGTTCTCATTATGGAAGGTTCAAGACCATCGACTACCTATCCCAATGTAGTGTCGTTCTAATTGAACTCTTTCTAGTGTCAGCGTTTCTTTGTGTATAGTGTCCAGTCAATTTTCTATTCATGAGGGGGATTGTTGGAAAATGGGTTTTAAACTCATTATTGAGAAGCTATCTTTGACTCAATTTTCAAATGGGTTCCACACCATAATTTGGTTGGGCCCCTTGGGGGTACCCAAGTTTTGTAAGGAGGGAGGGCCTAAGTTGACCCAAGATCCACCACACACGCACGCCCCGCCCGCCTGTCCCGGGCCGTGGCCGTGACTTAGGCTCGGGCCCATCAGGCTTTACTCTTTTTGGGACAAAAACATTTTAAATAAATATTATTTATTTATTTATTTACTTTTCCAAAAAGTTGCAACCCAATGAATATTCATTGTATAAAAATGAGTCAGTTCAATAAATTAATTTAATTCTGTCATTCTATCTGTTCGTTTTTTTTCCTATGTCCGAAAGAAAGGGTTCTGCACCATTGTTTTGGTTCGCCGAGTCTGAAAATTTGGAGTGCTCCTATTTTCAGACGTATTGTCGTTGTATCCTGGAAGACTTTCGTCAAAGGACCGTTAGTACCGTTGCGGGACGAATAAGTCTTAAGGACAGTGAATCAAATTCGCGCCTCGGTTTTCTCCATTGTTGTTTCTATAATTCTGCAGTGAGTTATTTATACAGTTCATGTTCCGATTTTGTTTGTTCAGTTTAGTATACTATATTTTAGTATTTTCGAACTTAGTTTTTCTGCACAAGTATACACAAAGAACAAACATATTTTCCCAACAGTAAGCTCTCATATCTCTCTTTTTCTGTTACTCTACCTCTTTTTATTTCTTTGTCTATGTCTCCTTAGACCCTAATGATACACAAGTGTTCTCATAATCTAGAAGAAAAGCCTTAATCTTGCCAAAAGTAGGAAGTCTGAAGCTATCAAACTTGAGGCTAGCCTATGTCACTCGAGGAAAAATCAGAATTGTGGTAATTGTGGAGGAACATGATACTATGGACTCGGGAAGTACGTTCGGAAAGGATGAGTCTTACAAAGACAAGATGAAGGGAGGTGTCACTAGTCTTCATAGAGATTCTTTAATTGCTCATGCCTTATCATTTAAGTCAACTTTGTCAGTTACCACATCTAATGATCCGCCCAAGTTTATTTATCAGCTTCAATCCGAAGAAAACGTTACAAGTCATGAACTGGTCCTATTTCATCTTTTACGTAAGTATCCTTGTCATACATGATGCCAAGGAAAATGGGTTCGTACCTACGTAGAGGTGCCACAAAGGCTGCAGTCCGAGCTAGCTTCCAAATGTACAAAATGAGAGACAATGACGGTGGAGTAAGGGCAGAGAGCAAGGCTTGCCAGACAGGCCATGAGGGATGGCAGTATTGTGGAGATAAGGCTGAGACGAACAAGGCCGGCAGTCGAAAGTCCAAGTCAAGGTCCAATGCTACGGTCCAATGTTATGTCCAATTTGTGTTTCTCTCTCTAGAATCCAAGAGCTCTCAAGTTCTAGAGTGAGAAAGTGATTTTTGTAAGAATAAGTCGGAAAAAAAATCATTGAATAAGTCATAAAGTCCACTATTTATAGGAAACAATGTGCTTGTGTCATAAAATGCCACATGTCATCCCCTAGGAGTGACACGCCACCAGGGGTCCGAAAATACCGGTTCTTCGTTGGACTGTCGGTTCCTAAATTTACGCTGCCTGTCCCACATAGCGTCGCTCTACCTGTCTGAGAAGACTGACCACACCATGACAGCATGACCAGAGTAAGCCCGTTGCCCCAGCCACCGGTCCAAGCCCTTACTGAATCCCACAAGGTGCGTCAAGAGACACGTAGAGTTCCTGACAGCGGTGAGGGTTGCCCCTGTAGCCAACTGTCAGGCAGTCTAGGCGCGATGCCCTCCAAAGACCGCTCCCGTCCTGGAGTTACCCGAGGGTCATCGTCTTAGGGGCACCGATGATCGCCGGTAACGTGAGTGGACATGGTCGCAGCTTAGTGCCTAGTGTCATGCAAGTCACCCCAGATGGCGATAGGTTTGTGGTAACGAGCCTATCCCGATGCGAATGGTCCTCGTGCCGAAGCACTACGAGCGGAGACCCCGGAATGAAGACAGCGATAGCTTTGTGGTAACGAGCCTATCCTACTGGGAAGGGTCCTCGTGCCGAAGCACTACGAGCGAAGCCCCCCGAAATGAAGACGGCGATAGCTTTGTGGAAACGAGCCTATCCCGCTGTGAAGTGTTCTCGTGCCGAAGCACTACGAGCTGAGCCCCCCGAAATGAAGACGGCGATAGCTTTGTGGTAACGAGCCTATCCCGCTGCGAAGGGTCCTCGTGCCGGAGCACTACGAGCGGAGCCCCCCGGAATGAAGACGGCGATAGCTTTGTGGTAACGAGCCTATCCCGCTGCGAAGGGTCCTCGTGTCAGAGCATTACGAGCGGAGCCCTTCGGAATGTTGCACACTACGGAGAGTGGGTGGAAGCATGTTCCACATCCATGGCATGGGCACATGGTTTGGTGAATGAGTGTAGTGCTCGGAGGCATGCAACATGATTGTGGCGCAAAGACGCGATGCCAATGGCATGAGACATTGATTGTGGCGCATGGGCACAGTGCCTACAGCACAAGACATTGATTGTGGCGCATGGGCCAGGTGCCGGAGGCACATGTTGTGGAAGTGATGAATATCGTGAGACCATACCTAGTGCCGGGGCACGTATCATGGAAGTGGTGCATGGGCGCTGCGACGACCATCGCAGAGACGACGCACGGGTATGCGTCGGGTGTCCCGGAGACGGGGCGTGAGTCGAGTGTGTATGTTATACCAAAATAATAAATGCGATTTGTTCACAACCTATTCTGGACCGCACCCCAGGGCCCGCTAAAAGGCTCCAGTGGCACGACACGTCACACGCTCGGTAGTCCAACTTGCTCAACATCATTCCTCGGTGAAAACGCTCCGATGCTCAAACATCGCCATGCTCGATCAAAGCGCTCCGCGCCATAAAACATTCAGACAGATCGGAAGTACCTCCCCCCCCGAGGGGTCGGCCAACCACCTTGTGAGGGAGTCGGCCACCCCTTGGGTGAGGGGGTCGGCCACCCCTTTTGTGAGGGGGTCGGCCACCCCTTTGGTGAGGGGGTCAGCCACCCCTTTTGTGAGGGGGTCAGCCACCCCTTTGGTAAGGGGGTCGGCCACCCTTTTTGTGAGGGGGTCGGCCACCCCTCTGGCGAGGGGGTCGGCCACCCCTCTGGCGAGGGGGTCGGCCACCACCTTGTGAGGGGGTCGGCCACCACCTTGTGAGGGGGTCGACCTCCCTTGTCCTTAGGAGGGGGAGGGGACCTGCTTACCACCGCCATCACCTCACTCAACGCATTCAGCAACGCTCACTCATCACTAGTGGTCGCGTGACGCCCACAATCAACCGGAGGGGGCTCCGGCCCTCGCCCGCACAATCAACCCGAGGCTCCGGCCCTCACGGCGGGACGGGCTCACAACCCTAAAGCCCTCGCCGGCACAATCAACCGGGGGCTCCAGCCCTCACCCGCACAATCAACCGGAGGCTCCGGCCTTCGCCAGCACAATCAACCGGGGGCTCCGGCCTTCGCCAGCACAATCAACCAACGGGCTCCGGCCCTCGCAGACACAATCAACCAGAGGCTCCGGCCTTCGCAACGGGGATGGCCCCACAACCCTAAGGCCATCGCCAGCACAATCACCCGACGGACTCACCGAGGGCTCCGCTCATAGTGCTCCGACACAAGGACCTCTCGCCACGGACTCTAAGTATCAAGCTGTGGGCATGTTCGCTCATGTTATCATTGATCATCGACACCACCAGGGCAATGAACCGCGAATCCCTCCGGGACGGGAGCATGTCCTCGGAGGGCATCGTGTCCGGCACGCTTGACAGTTGGCTGCAGAGGGCAACCCTCACCGCTGCCAGGATCGCGGCGCGTCTCTTGACGCATCTCGTGGGATTCAGTAAGGGCTTGGACTGGAGGCTGGGGCAACGGGCTACTCTGACCATGCTACCGCAATGTGGTCAGTCTCCTCAGATAGGCAAAGGGACGCTGCAAGGGCAGGACGACGCGAACTTGGGGACCGGAAATTCGACGGACAATCAAGACTGCGAGACCCCCTACGGCGACGTGTCACTCCCAGAGGACGACACGTGTCGGCTGATGACACGCGCATATTTGTGCCTATATATAGTGGATTCTGGAGCTTATTCGAGGACTTCTCCCTCATTTCCACATTTCACTTTCTCTCTCTAAAACATATTCTCTCTGGAGTTCTAGTGAGAGAAACACATTTGGACCCCTGACATCGGACTCTTGACGCTGCACTCTGACACGGACTGTCGACAGCTGGCCCTGTTCGTCGTCACCCTACCTGCGGCGCTGCCAGCCTTCGCGACCTGTCTGGGGAGCTTTGCTCTCAGCCCTTACTCCATCCTTGCTGTCTCCCACTTTGTCTACTTGGAAGCCAACGCAGACTGCATCCTTTGTGGCACCTCACGTGGCATGCGAACCATCTTTCCTCGGCAACATTTGGCGACTCCGCTGGGGAGGTGAGCATCGTGTTGCAGTCTGCCACACTCAAGCAACCTTGACTCAGCAACGCAGGGCTATCAGGACTACCAGTCACAACCTCGACCCAGCCATCCAGGAGCCTGTCACTTCCAGACTTAGAAAATTTTCAAGCTAACATCGTTCTAATGGCACCACCTTTGATGCCATCACCCACTTCCTTGGGGGCTTCACCACTTCCTAACCCCTTCTGCCTCACATTGCAGCAACTTGGTACGTGGTGCGCGGGGTGGCTCGAGCCACGCTAGCTATCGCCTATGTGACTTAGTCGGTCGTCCATACCTGCTTGCCGTCCTAAGTCCCCCCTCCCTCTTATCTCAACCCCTCGTGGTCACGATCGCGGTCACATCGCCTCCTCATGCCCTTTTCCTTTCTTTTCCAGACTTAGAAAAATTTCTCCGTTTTTCGCGGACGGGTCATCACCCCCGCGGCTTCACTCGGCTCCCTCTTCACTTTTCCAGACTTAGAAAAATTTCTTCATTTTTCGCGGACGGGTCATCACCCCCGCGGCTTCACTCGGCACCCTCTTCACTTTTCCAGACTTAGAAAATTTTCTCCATTTTTCGCGGACGGGTCATCACCCCCGCGGCTTCACTCGGCTCCCTCTTCACTTTTCCAGACTTAGAAAAATTTCTTCGTTTTTCGCGGTCGGGTCACCACCCCCGCGACTTCACTCAACACCCTCTTCACTTTTCCAGACTTAGAAAAATTTCTCCGTTTTTCGCGGACGGGTCATCACCCCCGCGGCTTCACTCTGCACCCTTTTCACTTTTCCAGACTTAGAAAATTTTCTACATTTTTCGCGAACAGGTCATCAGCCCCGCGGCTTCACTCTGCACCCTCTTCATTTTTCCAGACTCAGAAAACTTTCTGTATTGTTCACAGACAGGTCATAACCCCCGCGGCTTCACTCATCACCCACTTCTCTTTTCAACACCTAGAAAACATTTCTTCATTTTTCGCGGTCAGGTCTTCACCCCCGCGGCTTCACTCAGCACCCTCTTCACTTTTCCATTCTTAGAAAATTTTCTCCATTTTTCGCGGATGGGTCATCACCCCCGCGGCTTCATTCTGCACCCTCTTCACTTTTCCAGACTTAGAAAATTTTCTTCATTTTTCGCGGACGGGTCATCACCCCCGCGACTTCACTCGGCTCCCTATTCACTGTTCAACACTTAGAAAATTTTCTTCATTTTTCGCGGTCGGGTCATCACCCTCTCATCCTCATTCTACACTTAGAAAAATTTTCACAAAATTTTTCACCCTCTGGTGCTCTCTCCAACACCCACATCATTTTTCATCCCCTCTCATGCTCCTTTTATAGGCTCTACAACAAAAAAAAAATCGAACTTCAATCTGAATTTCAAAGTCAAATTCAAAAGAAGTCCAGCTGGGCAGCACCCACCCGCGGTGGACCGCCCCGCCCCGTTTTCCGCTCTCTTCACTCAGCTCCAGCGGGTCGCCCACACCCGCCCGTTTGCCCGAAACCCGACCAGTTCCCCTGGAACCCTAATTCTCTCTAACTTTTCTCCTGCCACTTCCTAACCCCTTCCGCCTCACATTGCAGCAACTTGGTACGTGGTGCGCGGGGTGGCTCGAGCCACGCTAGCTATCGCCTATGTGACTTAGTCGGTCGTCCATACCTTCCCGCCGTCCTAAGTCCCCCCTTCCCTCTTATCTCAACCCCTCGTGGTCGCGATCGCGGCCACATCGCCTCCTCATGCCCTTTTTCTTCACTTTTCCAGACTTAGAAAATTTTCTCCATTTTTCGCGGACGGGTCATCACCCCCGCGGCTTCACTCAGCACCCTCTTCACTTTTCCATTCTTAGAAAATTTTCTCCATTTTTCGCGGATGGGTCATCACCCCCGCGGCTTCACTCAGCACCCTCTTCACTTTTCCAGACTTAGAAAAATTTCTCCGTTTTTCGCGGACGGGTCATCACCCCCGCGGCTTCACTCAGCACCCTCTTCACTTTTCCAGACTTAGAAAATTTTCTCCATTTTTCGCGGACGGGTCATCACCCCCGCGGCTTCACTCAGCACCCTCTTCACTTTTCCAGACTTAGAAAATTTTCTTCATTTTTCGCGGTCGGGTCATCACCCTCGCGGCTTCGCGGCTTCACTCTGCACCCTTTTCACTTTTCCAGACTTAGAAAATTTTCTACATTTTTCGCGAACAGGTCATCAGCCCCGCGGCTTCACTCTGCACCCTCTTCACTTTTCCAGACTTAGAAAATTTTCTTCATTTTTCGCGGACGGGTCACCACCCCCGCAACTTCATTCTGCACCCTCTTCACTGTTCAAGACTTAGAAGATTTTCTCCGTTTTTCGCAGACGGGTCATCCCCCCCGCGGCTTCACTCGTCACCATCTTCACTTTTCCACACTTAGAAAAAATTTCTGCATTGTGCGCGGCCAGGTCTTCACCCCCGCGGCTTCACTCAGCACCCTCTTCACTTTTCCATTCTTAGAAAATTTTCTTCGTTTTTCGCGGATGGGTCATCACCCCCGCGGCTTCACTCGGCACCCTCGTCACTTTTTCAGACTTAGAAAAATTTCTTCGTTTTTCGCGGACGGGTCACCACCCCCGCGACTTCACTCGGCTCCCTATTCACTGTTCAACACTTAGAAAAATTTCTTCTTTTTTTCGCGGTCGGATCATCACCCTCATCGTCATTCTACACTTAGAAAAATTTTCACAAAATTTTTCACCCTATGGTGCTCTCTCCCACACTCAAAATTTTTCATCCCCTCTCATGCTCCTTTTATAGGCTCCAAAAAAAAAAAACGAAATTCAATCTCTTTTCCAAAGTCAAATTCAAAAGAAATCCAGCTGGACAGCACCCACCTGCGGTGGCCCGACCCGCGCCTGCCCCGCCCCATTTTCCCCTCTCTCCACTCAGCTCCAGCGGCTCACCCACACCCGCCCGTTTGCCCGAAACCTGACCCGTTCCCCTGGAACCCTAATTCTCTCTAAATTTTCTCCTGGCGCCGTCGCCAACCTTGCGCCGACACCGCCATCTCGGCCTCCTTGCCGCCCCTGCTCACCGCCGGTCGACCCTTTCCTGGCGTCGCCTTCCCTCCCCCGCCGACCTTCCTCCTCCCCACCCCACACCCCGCCGACCTCCTCTCTCCCCCGACTCCGGCCAGCCGAAGCAGCCCACCGCGCCGACCTTCCCGCTTTCTTCTTCCTTCTTCCTAAAAACTCCAAGACCGCCGACCCACCACCGCGGTACCCTCTACCAACCAGACCCCCTGATCCCCGCCGAGGCCCTTCCCCCTCTGCTCTCCCTCTCCTCTCGCCGACCCCGTAAGCCCGCGTAAGCGCGCGGCCGCGCTGCCAACTCCGTCGCGACGCCGACAACACCTTTCTTCCCCTTCTTCTCACCGACCAGCTGGACGACAACTCACCACCCGACCCCCCTAGCCGACCCACACCCCCGGCCGACCCCACACCCCTGGCCGACCCCCCCTCGGCCCCTCTCTCTCCCTCTTCCCCGACCCGTAGGCCCGCCGTCGCGCGGCCGAAGGCGCTGCGCCGCCAATCCCCACCACCCCATGGCCGACCCACCCACCTTCGGCCACCCTCACTCAAAGCCACCCCCTCGGCCATTCTCTTCGGCCCTTACCCATCGCACCAACACCACCATTTTTGTCAGTCTCTGCGGGGACATTACTTGTTCCTTCTATTAAGGTCCCTCCCAGTGTGGTCCTCTCTTTTAGTCAGCTTTGTATTATATATATATATATATATATATATATGTTTTTTTTGTTGAAAGATAGAAATATATATACCAAGAGCGGGAGCAAAGATTCGTACAAAGTAGGAGAACAAAGTCAGTTAAAAGTTACAAGATAGCTACAGAAAACAAAAAACCACTAGGGAGGCACAAGCCCATATCAACTCAACGTAAGGATCCCACCGAGCCCTGTACATTAGCAAACCAAGTCTGCCGAGAGCGAACGTTTGAAGTTGATGCAAAAGAAGCAAGTGATAATATGAGGTCCAAAATGCAATCATTTCCCCGGGCAATATGTAGAGAATGGAACTTCCTGCAGCTATGTAGCAAAACTAACAGCGGGCCCGAACTAGACGGTACCAGTAGGCAGTACGTCATCATCTGTGAGAGTAAGATAGAATGAGGAATGAGAAAAACCACATGCAAATAATACAGAGAAGCCAGCCCAGTAAGAGCAAGCAGTAAAGTCTCCACAATAGCAGAAGGCAAGTTGTCCGACAGAAGGAGATCTATAAGTGCATGCATCGGTGTCCAATAAACATTAAAAAGCACTAAACCAATTCCATAGCGAGCGGCACCCTCAGCAGCAGTCACAAAGACTGCACTAAACACCGGAGTGGAAGGAATGGGACAAGAACATGTATCAGAGATCGAGAGGGGATAAAGATGAGGAAATAAGTGCAAAAAACCGGAATGAAGAATCCCCTCTTCCTGTCGATCAGCAACCCAGAGTTTCCTAATCGCGCCCCGCATAAGACACGTCCCTCGTATCATATTAAAATCACAACGAATCCTGGCTCGAAGTCCTGGTAACGAATAAGGGGTGTTATGGAAAACCTGATCGTTACGCACTTTCCAAATATTCTAGAGAGTAAGAGAAACCCAAACAACACTGAGAAGGGCATGTAGTTTTCGGAAAACTAGCTGGGCAAATCAATATTGCAGCCAATCCAGTAGCGAGGTGGAAGAACAAGGCGGAAATTTTTGTAACAGGGGCATGGACCAGACCTTATGAATACAGGGGCAAAGTAAAAAAAGATGGTGAGGGGTTTCAGACCCACTCAAACAGAACGGGCATACATAAGTTATGGGACAGTACCGACGTAATAATGTAGAGGTAAGGGGGAGCCTTTCGTGGAATAGTTACCATAAGAAAATCCTAATTTTCTCAGGAATCGGCAATTGCCACAAAATTGGCCAAACAATGAGAAGGGAAGGAGATATGGACTGAGTTGGTCTATAGATGGAACCTCGAATGTACCGATATGTCCTCCTTAGTGAAAATCCGTCAGTACTACCATTCGGCCATGAAGTACCAATGATGCAGAAGTATTTGGGAAGCCACCACAGCAGGAAAAGTAGCAAGGATGCAAGATAAGTTCCAAAGGCGAGTGCCCGAGAGAAATAAGTCACTAACACGCCAATGACTATTAGCATCCAAAATTAGTTCTGCTAGTCGGGAAAGAGGCTCATTCGGCAACCACCAGTCCATCCATACAGAAATAGACCGCCCATCAGCTACATGCCACTGAATGCCTTGTTTCAAAACTCTATGTCCTACAAGCAAACTTTGCCAGGTCCAAGAACTGGTCCGAGGACAACTAGCCTGAAGGAAAGAATGACTTTTGTAATATCTCCCCTAAAAAACTTGAGCAAAAAGCTAGTGAGGCATGGACCAAAGTTTCCAAGCATGTTTCGTAAGCAAGGCTTCATTAAAGGAACGAAAATCAAGAAATCCCAATCCTCCAACATTCTTAGGTAGACATAGCGTATGCCAAGCAATCCAATGAATAGAACGATGAGAAGCATCCCCAGACCACCAGAACCAGGCAAGGATTTGATCAAGCTGCTTACATGCCCAAACAGGGAACTTGCACACCGACATGTAATGGATAAGAAGAGAAGAGAGAACATAATTAATAAGAGTCGCACGAGCAGCCTTGTTCAGTAGCAGGCCGAGCCAATGACTGCACCGATCTTGAACCCGGAGGATTACCCCCCGGAAGATATCTTTACGAGCAGTCGAAATATCCAGCTACACCCCAAGGTATATATATATATATATATATATATATATATATATATATATGGGAGCTGATCCATTGCTCGCGTTGGCAAATGGAGTTAAGTTGCCAACGCGATCTGGCCGTCCACGCGCGATCTGTGGACGGCCCAGATCTTTATTGCAATTTTTTTAAGTCTGTCCGCCATATTATGTAGCGGACAGTATTTTTGACAAAAATACCCCTCAATCCCGATTACATCTGTCCGCTACATAATGTAGCGGACTATTTTACAGAGATGCTGCAAAACCCATCCGCTACATTATGTAGCGGATGATGGATGCTCAACTTTGCCCATCATCTCCTTCCTTTCTTTTGACTTCTTTTCCCCCTTTCTCTCTCTCTCTGTCCAGGCACCAAATAACCGCCGCAATCACCGTGAAGTTGCCGGAGAAGCATCTGATTGCCGCCGTTGTGTCAAACACTTCGGCAAGGCGGCAGGGCCGCATCATCGCAGCTTCACCTGACACCGCGCCATCCACCACAATCAGTCAGCCCATCTCTGAGTACACGAGACTCAACTCCATCGCGAAAGGCCAACCATACGAGAGCTCGTTGTCATGGCCCCCGACAGCGACGCCGCCAATATCCCGAATCCTAGCGCAGTCGCCACCGTGGCGTGTCCTCCAGCAAGGCGCCGGCGCCGCGCATAAGTCAGGCACCCACCACCGTGGGCCTTCAACAGTCGCGGCCGCATATCTTCCTCCACCATCGGCAATGGGTAACGACGACGAGTAGGTGATGCTTAAGCACCGCCCAAACACCGTCCAGCTCCCGATCTGGACTTAGAGATTCACGTATGGTCAGATTTGTGATTTCTCTTGTGTCGAGGTTTGGGGGCGG
This sequence comes from Escallonia rubra, assembly GCA_033065855.1. Classification (NCBI taxonomy): domain Eukaryota; kingdom Viridiplantae; phylum Streptophyta; class Magnoliopsida; order Escalloniales; family Escalloniaceae; genus Escallonia; species Escallonia rubra. The sequence goes on from JAVXUO010001276.1 coordinate 273,955, forward strand.
CAAAGGGTCACATGGTGGTCGGGGGATGCGGAGGTTCGGATGGTGGTGGTGATGGGTTCAGCGGCGGTGGCAGAGTTTTGGTGGTTGTGGGTGATGGGTTCAGCGGCGGTGGTGGTTGAATCTGAGTATACTTTTTCGATCTAGATACTGACATGTCTTGCGATTATTGTGTATAATCCTTCAGCTTGCTTTGGTTGGTATGTGAATGGTGAAACCATGGTCGACTGCATATATTCTGCAGGTGTTCACTTTGAATTCTCACCCGAGCCGAATCCCAAGTATTGTGGTTTAAACGGCCATTAGTTGTTTTAGATGGAAGGTTATTCGAGACGACATCACATTTCATGGTTGATCTTATAACCATTCTGTGTTTTCTCCGGTGATCTCATTTGCCCGTCATTTGCCCGTCATGGTTTCTTCTTCTTCCTGTTGCTGTGGTTGAGGAAGGACAGAGAAAGAGAAAGGACGTTGAGAGAAACGAGAGAGATGTCAGAAGAACAATCAGAAGAACAAAAAAATAATGCCTGCCTACTCCTCCGCTACATAATGTAGCGGATGGAACATGAGGATATTTTGTCAAAAAATAGTCCGCTACATTATGTAGCGGACGAACTTAAAAAAAAGTAAAAAAAATATTTGGACCGTCAGAGCATTAATGGAGAGAGAAAAAAATGTCAGAAAATTCCGTCCGCTACATAATGTAGCGGACGGGAATAAGGGTATATTTGTCAAAAGTAACGTCCGCTACATAATGTAGCGGACAGACTTAAAAAAAGCGCGAAAAACAGATCTGGGCCGTCCACAGATCGCGCGTGGACGGCCAGATCGCGTTGGCAACTTAACTCCATTTGCCAACGCGAGCAATGGATCAGCTCCCTATATATATATATATATATATATATATATATATATATATATATATATCTATACTACCTATAAACGTATAAATATTGTAAATCATTTTATTCCATTTTTGCCCTTCGTTAATCACTCCAATAATAATCCTACCCTTTCATAAATACTACTCCATTATTATCATATCCTTTCATAAATACTACTCTGTTATTATCCTACTCTTTATTAAATACTATTATTAATTACTAATTTTGTAATCATTTTCGGTTTTATCATTCGTTAATCACTCCAATAACAATCCTACCCTTTCATAAATATTACTCCATTATTATCCTACCCTTTCATAAATACTACTCCATTATTATCCTACCCTTAATTAAATACTATTATTAATTACTAATTTTGTAATCATTTTCGGTTTTGCCCTCCTTTAGTTATTTCAGTGACAACTCTACCCCTCCCTAATTAGGTTTTTGTAATGCGTTTAAGGAACATTAAGTTATAAATTTAATCTAAACTTACATTTACACATTGGGAAACAAAATGTGTGGTTGCGAAAAATATATTTATATGTGTGTGTACTACCTATAAAAGTATGAATGTCGTAAATTATTTTTGGACGATTATGTCCTCTATTAATTACGTCAATTACATTCTTACCCTTCTTTTATTACTCCCTTTTAAATTCTGATGAAATTAAAAGAACATTGGACAATGATTATATTCTATACACTGAAAAAATGAAAAGTGTGATGAGAAAGAAAAACAGAACAAAAAAATTTCCTTATTATTCTATTTTTAATTTGGTTAAAATGAAATAAACATTAGGTATTGAACTGGTTAATGAAAATTTTTCCTTGCATTTTTAGGTTAGCAAACAATTAACCAATAGAAAAACTAAAAAAATAAAGAAACTGAAATACGCGAAAATCAATTAAGAAACGAAAAATTGTTAGAAAAACTAAAAAAAAAGGAAAAATGGTTAAATATGCATCGAAAAACAAGGCTTCCATATGGTGCCAATTTGAACTGAAAATATGTTTGATTATTGCAGTTGAAGACCGGGTAGTAATCATTTTCGATTTTGCCCTCCGTTAGTTATTCTAATGACAACTCTACCCTTCCCAAATTAGTTTTTGGTAATGCGTTTAAGGAACATTAGGTCATAAATTTAATCTAAACCTACATTTACACATTGGGAAACAAAATGTGTGGTTGCGAAAAATATATTTATTTACATGTGTCTGTGTGCGCGCGCGCTACCTATAAAACTATGAATGTTGTAAATCATTTTTAGACGATTTATGTCCTCTGTTAATTACGTCAATTACATTATTACCCTTCTTTTATTACCCCCTTCTAAATTTTGATGAAATTAAAAGAACATTGGATAATGAATATATTCTATACAAATGAAAAAGATAAACTGAACAAAAAAAATTTCTTTATTATTCTCTTTTTAATTTGGTTAAAGAAAAATAAACATTAGATATTGAACTGGTTAATGAGAACTATGATTTTTTTTCTTACATTTTTAGGTTAGCAACACAATTAACCAATTGAAAAACTGAAAAACAAAAACAAAATAAAGAAATTGAAATACGTGAAAAATTAATTAAGAAACAAAAAATTGTTAGATAAATAAAAACGAAGTAAATATGCATTAAAAAAAAGGCTTACATATGGTGCCAATTTTAACTAAAAATATGTTCGGTTATTGCAGTTGAAGACCGGATGTTTTGCCAATTAGTAATTATTTTCGGTTTTACCATTCGTTAGTTATTCCAATGACAACTCTACCCTTCCCTAATTTGTTTTTTTTTGGTAATGCGTTTAAGGAACATTAGGTCATAAATTTAATCTAAACCTACATTTACACATTGGGAAACAAAATGTGTGGTTGCGAAAAATATATTTGTGTGTGTGTGTGTGTGTGTTTATACTACCTATAAAAGTATGAATGTTGTAAATCATTTTTGAACGATTTATGTCCTCTGTTAATTACGTCAATTACATTCTTACCTTTTTTTATTACTCTCTTTTAAATTTTGATGAAATTAAAAGAACAATGGATAATGAATATATTCTATACATTGGAAAATGAAAAGTGTGATGAGAAAGAAAAATTGAACAAAGAAATTTATTTATTATTCTCTTTTTAATTCGGTTAAAATGAAATAAATATTAGATATTGAACTGGTTAATGAGAACTGTGATTTTTTTTTCCTTGCATATTTAGGTTAACAAACAATTAACCAATTGAAAAACAGAAAAACAAAAACAAAATAAAGAAACTAAAACACGTGAAAAATCAATTAAGAAACAAAAATATTGTTGTAAAAATAATAAAAACAAAAAAGGGTTAAATATGCATAAAAGAACAACGCTGAAATATGTTGCTAATTTGAACTGAAAATATGTTCGGTTATTGCAATTAAAGACGGAGTGTTTTGTATTTTTTATTTATGAAATGCAAAGTACTTGATCTTGAAAATTACAAATCTTAACCGTAAACAAATTTAACAGATTATAAAAACAAAGACATAGATTCATTCTTTTAATTTTTCCATTTGACTGTTCTTTTCGACAGTACCATCAAACATTTATACAATCCAGAAGCCTATAAAGAATATTTCAAAACATTGAAAAGATTACAATTGCGAATATCAAATATATATTTTTTTCTAAAACAAGTCACAAAAGAAATAAGAACATAACTGAATTACATTATTTTGATTCAAAAATAATAATAATATCACCTCAGATATTATCCTTGACTATATCTACGTGCAACACACGTGCTCTATACTAGTGTATATATGTGTGTGTGTGGGTGGGGGGGGGGGGGGGGAATGGATCAAAAGATATTAGAACATTAAGAAAACCTCACATAATATTAGCTGCCTTCGGGGATTTTTCTCTATGTTAAGGGGGCACGTGGGAGTTGTGTATACAGAGGTCTTGGGATCTACAAAAAGATTGGGATGCAACCTAGCCGCCGCCAAAGAAATATTAAAAAATACCCCTTTACCGACAGATATAATCTAATAGAAAGTTGTACCGACCGGTGTACTATGCCTTATGAATTTAGTTTAAAGTCCTCATCTCATAAGGAAAAATTAACATGGCATAGAAATGCACGTGGATTAACTATTAACTGGCATAGAGATCAATCCATGGAAAAAAGAATTTTATTAGACTCTGGCCTGGGTTAAGCCCATCGCAAATAGAATAGACTGGACTAGATTAAATCGGATTGGACTGGACTAAAAGATAAATGGAAATAACGCCCGTAAAAATTGACTAACAGGACTAGATTGAACTGGACTGCACTTGACCAAATGATAAAATAAAGTATAAGAGAAGGGGTATGCATAAAACCCTAGACCACCACAGGCAGCTGCCCCTGTCTCACTCATCCTTTTTTTGCCCACCCCTGCCGCTCTCTACAGCTTCCTTATTACCACTTTTGGGTTAGAGGTGAAAGTGGGTTATACGCCACTAGAGTAAAGCTATACATAGAAACTTTAGCTACTCTGGATTGCTACTCTCGTTACATGACCTTATTCCGGATAAATATTAGCACATATGACCTTAATCTGGGCTGCTACTCTCATTATACCACTTCGATTCGATAGACGTTTCCACGAGTTGATGAGGTCAGTTGGATATTGATTGTAAGCTTGCGATATGCAAGCAACACAGAGAAGTTGTAACAGCCCAAGCTCGTGGAACATGGAATAACCATCATCAATTAGCAAAACTAGTCACAAATAACAGATAAAGTCTCTCGATACAAGAATTTAGAGCATCTAACTGTAAATCACCACACAGAAGTAAATGCAAATCCAATCCAAATAAACTACACAATGTTAAGAGTACCCAGATAGTGTTTGAAAGAAAAAACTAAATAATGGAACTCCAATCTAAAAATTCACCAAAAGTGTTGAAATACCTCTAACTAAATTAGCTAGCACTAGTAACATAGCTAGCTGAAAACCAAGTTCCTAAACCGATCACATTATCTCCCTGTTTACAACAAAAAAGTTGCTAGCCAATTCAGCCTATAATGGCTGACAAGAACTAGTAAAGTGCCGCGTCACCTCAATCTCGTGAGTTCAATTTGGCTTAAACAACAATATCTCATATACAAATATAGTTCAAAGAGGTTTGGTTATGTGCCACTCCTAATTGTCTGTGGTTATATTGTGAGGGTAGCGGTAACCCGTTATTTTTTCTTGTACTCTATCTTGTACTGCTTATTTATTAATGAAATGGTTGATAAATGTTTTTACCTACAATTAAAAAAAAATATATGGTTTAAGTCATGGAGTGTTTGGGATTGAATCAAACAACTAGAAGAAGGAAAAGAGACATCCAAGATAATACATGTCAAACCTCCAAGGTAGAACTAATGCCACATACCCCGCATCTTTTTCCAAATAAAAAAAAGGGAGGTTATGGCAATTAAAGATGTCTCAGGATGGTTAGACAGGTATCAGACCCTCGTTCAAGCAAAGTTCAAAGAAAGGCAGACTGGAAAAATAAAAGCCAAAGATAGAGTATTTTACAAACTCTCTTGAGAACCATTGACAAACTAACACCGCTTATCCTTGGACATTATTTACCCTAAGTAAACACTTTAATCTTAGTCAGTTAAACCGCAGTTATCTTTGTTGTGGAGAGAAATCGGGACGCGCTTCGTGAATAGACCTGCACAGCAAAATCGACACCGGTGACTCGCCTGAAGGATTTTCGGCAGAAAATCTCCGATGCTTAAGTCAGAATATGTTTGAGATTAATAAAGTGTAAACTCAGATCTTTTTCTTACCTGACATATTCTTCCTCATTCCTTTTATAGGGTTCCCAACTTAGTGGGGAGTTATTTCTATTTAATTATGGGGTTACCAGATTAATGGGAGGTTACTCCCCATTAGTGATTGGTTAATACCATTAATTGGGGAATCACTCCTATAATGATGAGTAATTCATCTTTACCCACGTCCACATTAGTGGTGTGACGGTTTCGATATGCCTGGATGATGACACGTGGCTTCATCTTGTAGCCGGTATTTTTCCTCTACATCACTTGCCCCCCTATTTCATGTTCTTCGAAGGAGAATATGGAATTGTAGATGGTAGATTTTATCAGTTTTTCTACTCATGTTGATCATGTAGTAGCACAATGAGAGGCCCTTCTACTCGGCTTGATCAAGAAAAGGAATCATTGTGGTCATCTGCTCGGCTTGGCCGAGTGGAAGGAGCATCAGGTGCTCGTCTGCTCGGCTTGGCCGAGTAGAGGCACCATAGGCGTTCACCTACTCGGTTTGACAGAGTAGAGACACCATAGGTGTTCGTCTACTCGGCTGGCTTGGCTGAGTAGAGACATTTTATGTGCTCGTTTACTCGGCTTGGCCGAGTAGAGGCACTTTGGGTGCTCGTCTGCTCGGCTTGCCCAAGTAGAGGCACTTTGGGTGCTTGTCTGCTCGGCTTGGCCGAGTAGAGACACCGTCTACTCGGCTTGGCAGAGTAGAGGCACTTTGGGTGCTCGTCTGCTCAGCTTGGCCGAGTAGAGGCACTTTGGGTGCTCGTCTACTCGGCTTGGCCGAGTAAAGGCGTTATAGGTGCTCGTCTACTCGGCTTGGCCGAGTAGAGGCGTTATAGGTGCTCGTCTACTCGGCTTGGCCGAGTAGAGGCACCATATGTGCTCGTCTACTCGGCTTGGCCGAGTAGAGGCGTTGCAGGTGCTCGTCTACTCGGCTTGGCCGAGTAGAGGCACCATATGTGCTCGTCTCCTCGGCTTGGCCGAGTAGAGGTACCCTAGGTGCTCGTCTACTCGGCTTGAGCAGAGGTGAAGTCCAATGCGCACTTCTGCTAGGATCAAAGTTGTATGTCTACTCGGGTACATTTTGTTTATCGTCGTGGGGTAAACGGATAATTTTGCCCCCCAGTAAGTTCATTGGATCATGCCACGTGTCCATGGTATTTCAACGGTCATGGAATCTTATCCGTTGGATGAGTCTCTTATTTCTATATAAGGGGTAAAAAAGCTATTTTTCCTTTACCGTACTTCTCATTTCTTGAGTGGTGTCGAGAGAGGCAATTTTTTGGGCTTTTGAAGATTTCTAAGTTTGAAGATCTTCAGTTTCTCCAAGTAAGCTCCAAACCTTTTTTTGAAATTGTTTGCTTTTGATATGAAATTATGTCTAATGAAGATGAAGAATGTGTTTTTGTGCCTAATATCGACGCTCAAGGTGTTAGGATAGAACCTACTTTGACCCCCTATTTTTGGAGACTGGTGTCCATTTGGTTCCCTTCCAGGAGCCGAGGGGAGTCCGTGTCAAAGAGGTTTTCAGGGAGAGCGCACAATCTCTTAAACCTTTTGACGTGCATACACTTAGGAGCAAACTCGGCAGCTATGACTTGAAACTCCTTCGAGAGCGCTGTGAGATCCGTCCCATTGTAAAACTTAGGCTTCTCGAAGAGGATGAATCAGCCAACATGGCCACCATTGATGAAATTGGCGTTTACTGGGATATGTTTATCAATGGCTTTAGGGTTCCTCTTCATCCTTTTTTTTATTAATGTCTTGAATATATATGGCCTTGCACCCAGCCAATTTTCCCCTCATGCGTGGCGGTTTATGAGTTTTTTCATATATCAATGCCATAAACTTGGTTTGAGGCCTAGAGTTAGGGTATTCAGATGGTTTTTCACCATATGCACAATCAAAAAACAAGTGGGTTGGTATTTCTTAAGTCGGCGCCCAAAAGCCGAAGCCAACTTATTTCGCCATCCACCGTCATCCAACCATAACTGGAAGGAGAGGTTTTTGTTTGTTAAATTACCTAAGTCTTAACGGAGGGAAGTTTGTAATGAGTGGCTAGCTGAGTGTGACACTAGAACATGTAATAAATTAAAGGAAAAAGATTTGTCGGAGACTGACCTCGAGCATATTGAGAAGCTCAAGGGAGCTGAGTCGTTGGAGTCCAGATATCCTCTGAGTAACGCTCAACTTCGCGAATGCGGCATCATCTTTCCCCCTGAACCTCAAGATTTTGACATGGAGGAGGAAGAAGAGGGCGAGAATGACCCTGGTAAATGTTCTTTCCAGATTCTGCGCATTGAAACTTTTAATGGTGCCTTACTTTTGCTTTGTGTGCAGAAAACATGTCATCTCGAGCGCAAGGGGATCCTCCGCTGTTTAATTCCCAAGGTGTGTTGGGAGATATTATTCCCAACGAATTGGCTTCCATTCATGGCGTTGAAGAGGAGGAAATGCAAGACTTGGATTTTGACGCTCTGGTTTCCGGGCCTCAACCAAAGGAGACTCCACCGCAAGTGGAAGAGTTCGTTCTTGGCTTGTCTACGATAGACAAGTCTAAAGAAGCCCCGAGGAAAAGAAAAGCATCGGGCCAAGGTGGGAGTAGAGCTACGTCATCCTCCGTTCGGGCTGATGTTCCTCATCGTCCTGCCTGGGGTATATCTGTTGAGAAGTCGGTCTTCAAGTCTCCTCGTACAGCATGGGACTGGTCTCGTCATGCGATCATTCCTATGGATCGCAAGACATTGTCTGCTTATGGTGTTGCTAATACAACGAATGGCATGGTCCAACTTATGTCGCAGGTTTGATTTCTTCTCTTTAATTTCTATATCAAAAGTTCTGGTGTCTGACTTCTTTTGTTATGTAGGCTATGGCGCACATACAGATTGGCGCGGAGAAGCTTATTGCCACAGATAAAGTCTTGGATGAGGAAACAAAGAAGGTAATGGTAGATAATAACTGCCGTAGGGAGGCCGAGAAGAAAGTTGATGATTTGAGCAAGAAGGTGGAGCGACTGGAACTGGCCAATGCAGGGTTGACCGTAAAGAATACTGGGTTATCTGCTCGAATCGATCAATTGGAGGCCGAGAAGTCGACAGTGGCACTTCAGGCAGTGCAGGTGTTCAAGAAATCCAAGACTTTTACGAATCAGCGCTTCCGTGATTCAAAAAAGGCTCTCGTGCGTGGCTATAATGAGTGCAAGACTGATATGCAAAAAGATCATCCTGAGTTTGACTTGAGCATTTATGAGCACAAGTTTGCCCGTGAGATCACGGCGGATGACGCTCTTTGGGCAAAAGAGGCCGAACGAAAGAAAGGTGCAAGTTCACGTGCAATAGCTAGCCCTTCTGTTGGCCGATCGCTAGGTGCATCCGGGTCAACTTCCAGGACAGTTTCAAGGCAGCAATCTTTGGCTGAGACTCAGATTCGGGAGACGGGAATGCCCGAGGGTGTGACTGATCAGGATGAATAGTCTAGTTTCCTTTGTTCTATACTTAATTTTAGGGGACTCTACTTTTGTTGCCTTGATGTAGTTGACTCAATTTCTAATATATTCAAGGTCTTATTTTGCATCTACTTCTACCAAATTCTCTTGCATTCATAGTAGAAGATAAGTACACCAATGGCAACATAAAGCCGAAGAGAGTGAAAGAAGAAAAAGCTAAGGCTGTGCAAAGCCGTAAAACTCGTAACATAGTGGGCCGTCTAAGCATGAGCATGATAAAAAAATCAAGTATAGAGATAAGGTATGTGTGGCCCCTCTTTGATCTTGCTCATGCGTAGTATCACCGTAAATTGGTAGCATTCCACGTTCGTGGGATGCCTTTGCCATCCAAATGTTCCAAGTGATATGATCCAGGACCACCATACTTGGTCACGCGATAAGGTCCTTCCCAGTTCGGTGACAACTTGCCTATGGCATCGCGAGGGGCTGAGGCTTCTACTCGGCGGAGGACGAGGTCTCCAATGCAGAAAGCCCGAAGGCGAATGCGTCGATCGTGATATCTGGCCACACATTGCTGATATGCGGCTAATCGAATATGTGCTTGATCCCTTTGTTCGTCTAAGAGGTCAAGATTACAACGTAACGCCTCGTCTTTCGTGTTAGGGTCATAGGTGAGTAGACGAAGAGAGGGTAGACCAATCTCAACCGGGATTAGTGCCTCTGTGCCAAAGGCCAAGTTAAAGGAAGTTTCACCTATTGTGTTCCTTGTCGTTGTTCGGTAAGCCCAAAGGATCTGATGGAGTTCGTCAACCCAGAGTCCTTTCGCACCATCGAGCTTCTTCTTTAGGCCTTGGAGGAAGGTACGATTGGTTACCTCCGTCTGGCCGTTTCTTTGTGGGTGAGCCACGGAAGTGAAGCGTTGTTCAATTGATAAATTAGCGCAAAACGCACGAAATGTGCGGTTGTCGAATTGTCTTCTGTTGTCGGTGACGAGTACACGAGGGATTCCAAAACGGTAGACAACCGAGCGCCAGAAGAAGTCTTCACACTTATGTTCTGTGATGGAGGATAGGGCTTCGGCTTCGACCTACTTAGTGAAATAATCAATAGCAACGATTACAAATTTCCACTGGGCTGAAGCCGGGGGAAAAGGTCCCAATATATCCATGCCCCACATGGCGAAGGGAATAAGACTGTTCAAAGTAGTCAATGCGGTAGGAGCAAGCTTTGGCACAGGCAAGAACCGTTGACAAGCATCACATTTTTTTGTATGCTCCAGCGCGTCTTGCTGAATTGTCGGCCAGTAATAGCCTTGACGAAGGATTTTGTGTGCTAGGGCTTTCCCACCCAAGTGTTGACCACATATTCCCTCGTGCACCTCGCGCTGAGCATATGTGGCTTCCGTAGGGTTAAGGCAGCGAAGGTAGGAGAGTGTAAAAGATCTTTTGTACAGCACGTCATCAACAATCGTGTATCGGGCCGCGCATGAAATGATCCCTCGAGCTTGTTGCCGATCAGCTGGTAGGATGCCATCCGCAAGATAGGATTGAGTTGGGTCCATCCGGGATGGGTCATGCTCGGTCTGCATGACTTCACGACCATTAATACTTGGTTCATTGAGGAGTTCCAGATGAACTGTCCGACTAAGCCCAGACTGGTCGAGGGACGCTAAGCGTGAAAGTGCGTCAGCTAACGCATTGTCTTCTCGGCTGACTTGAGTGATGCTGAAATACATAAAAGTCTCTGTGAGCCTTTGATTTTTTAGAGGTATTCAACCATCTTCGAACCTCGTGCTTCATACTCTCCAGAAAGCTGCTTGACGACTAACTATGAATCACTATGGGCATGAAGTGCCTCTGCTCGCATAGCCTTTGCAAGGTGCATCCCAGTAATAAGAGCCTCGTATTCGGCTTCATTGTTTGAAGCGGGAAAGTCGAATCGTAGGACATATTCAACTACGAGGTTTTCAGGACCATGAAGGATTAAGCCAGCTCCACTTCCGTTTGCATTGGAAGAACCATCCACATGGAGGGTCCAAGTGAAAGGCCTCTCCTGTTGGATTAGCTGCTCCTCGTCTTTGATGGGCAAAGTACACTCAACAATGAAGCCAGCGAGGGCCTGACCTTTGATAGAAGGGCGTGGCTTATAGTGGATGTCGAACTCCCCGAGTTCAATGGACCATGGGACTAGTCGTCCTGAGATGTCGGGCTTGTGAAGTATTCACCGTAGGGGTTTGTCCGTTAGCACTATTATGGAGTGAGATTGAAAGTATGGTCGAAGTTTTTGAGCTGCGATCAAGAGAGCAAATGCAAGTTTTTCTGCATCTGGATAACGCAACTCAGCACCTTGTAGTACTTTGCTCACATAGTATATAGGTAGTTGCTTCCCGTTCTGGTTACGGACAAGCACCGCACTTACAGCCGACTCTGCTATGGCCAAATATAAGAAGAGCTCATCCCCAGCAAGTGGTTTGGATAGGAGCGGGGGTGCCGTCAGATACTCTTTCAAGGCTTCAAATGAATTTTGGCACTCGGCGGTCCACTCAAAGTTTTTTATGTTCTTCAAGGCTTTGAAGAAAGGCAAACATCCCTCAGCAGACTTACAGAGAAATCTGCTAAGTGCCGCTATCCGTCCAGTTAGTATCTGCACCTCTTTCACTCTTTTCGGAGCGATCATGTCTTGTATAGCCTTGATCTTTTCAGGATTTGCCTCTATACCTCTGTACGAGACCATGAAACCTAAGAACTTGCCTGATAAGACCCCCCAAATGTACACTTGGCCAGATTGAGCCGCATCTTGTATTTGCGCAAGAGATTAAAACATTCCTCAAGGTCGGCAATGTGATCAGCTGCACGAAGGCTTTTGACGAGCATGTCGTCAACATAAACTTCCATGGTTTTACCTAGCAAAGGCTTAAAAATCTTATCAACAAGCCGTTGGTAGGTGGCACCTGCGTTCTTCAAGCCAAAGGGCATGACTTTGTAGCAAAAGAGACCTTCGTTGGTAATGAAAGCCATTTTTTCCACATCATCATCGTGCATGCGAATCTGATTATAACCGGAGAAGGCATCCATGAAGCTAAGCAACTCATGCCCCGAGGTTGCATCTACCAGTGTGTCGATGCGAGGTAGAGGGTAGCTGTCCTTGGGGCAAGCCTTGTTCAAATCAGTGTAGTCAATGCATATTCTCCACTTGTTCGTCCCAGCCTTTGGAACCATGACTACATTAGCCACCCATGTCGGATAGTCGATTTCAGAAATGAACCGTGCTTCTAGGAGCTTTTCAACCTCTTGTTTGATGATCGCTTGCCTTTCCGGTGCGAAGGATCGCTTTTTCTGCTTCACCGGTCTACAGCTTGGATCAACTGAGAGACGATGGGTCATTATGGATGGATCTATTCCTGGCATATCTGTTGCGCTCCATGCGAAGACATCCGCATTTGAGCGAAGGAATGATATCAGTCGATCACGAAGAGCTGGCTCCAACGTGGAACCTATCTTTAACTGGTGACTCTCGTGTGCTCCTAGTGTTATGGCGACAAGTTCTTCCACCGGCTCGGCTCACCTGAGAGTATACTCATCTCGCTGGTCTTCAATGGCAAGCGCCTCCTCTGCTCTGCATGAAGCCATGTAACACTTGCGCGCTATAGCTTGATCTCCCTTTACTACTCCTATTCCGTTAGGAGTTGGGAATTTCATACACAGGTGAAACGTCGAGGCTATAGCTTGCAATTTGTTGAGGCCCGCTCACCCTAATATTCCATTATAGGCTGACTTAATTTTGACTACCAGGAAGTCGATTGATTGCGTAGCTTGAAGTGGGTACTTCCCAGCAACTACAGTGAATGGGATTACTCCCTCAACTGGTGCGGATGCTCCCGTGAAGCCGTACAGCGGCGAGGAGACCGGACGGATTCATTCTTTCGATACCTTTATTTGAGAGAATGCTTCTTCAAAGAGAATGTCCGCGGAGCTTCCTGTGTCCACTAAGATGCGTTTGACGACATACGTATCTATTTGGAGGGAGATAACCAGAGCATCATCATGCGGTGTAATGACTTCCTCAAGATCTGTATCATCAAAACTTATAGTGGCGGGGGCCTTTGGGCGCTTAGCCGGTCCCTGCGTCAAGTTGACTTGTCGTGCGTAAGCCTTTCGAGCTGATTTTGAGGCTCCCTCAGCACTTAGGCCTCCAGAGATTGTGTTTATTACCGGGGATTCCTTAGGAACCGAATCTTCATGCCTTCTTTGACTTCCTCCCCGCTTACCTCCCTGGCGCTCATTTGTCTTGACAAATTGTTTGAGGTGCCCTTTTGCAATAAGATTCTCGATCTCTTGCCGAAGAACTTTACATTCTTTAGTCGTATGACCATGATCCTTATGGAATTGGCAATAGAGCTGGGCATCTCTTCTATCGGCGGGCATCCTCATCGACTTGGGCCACTTTAAGATATCTTGGCCTTTGATCTGGTTGAGGATATGTTCCCGAGATGTTGTAAGAGGGGTGAAGTGCTTGGAAAGGGTCGTCCGTGAGCGTTTAGGTTCTTCGGGTATCTTCCCCTCCGGGCGATCACGTCTCTTCTGACCAGAAATTCCTTCATCTTGGGTGGTCATGGAATCCTCTTCAGCCCGTAGATACTTCTCTACCCGATCAAGTAGGTCAGTCATATGCTCCGGAGGTCTTTTATTCAGCGAGAAACGCAATGGTGTCCCCGGACGCACACCTCTTGCCATTGCCGCAAAAGTCACCCCTGAATCCAAATTGTCAATGAGGAGTTTCTCAGTGTTGAAGCGGGCGTAGTAGGATTTCAAGGACTCCTTGGGTCCTTGTACGATACGGAAAAGAGCCAAAGAGTTTTTCCTTTGTATCTGACTTGTTAAAAAATTGCTGCGGAAGGATTCCGCCAACTGGGCCCAACAGGAGATAGAGCGGGGTGCGAGGTGTTGAAACCATACGTGTGCAGCTCCTTTCAGGGTTACCAGGAACGCTCGGCACATAATTTGGTCAGGGACTAAGTGTAGATTCATACCAGAAGTGAAACAAGCTAAGTGCTCCATCGGGTCTCCGGTGCCATCGTATGATTCACAAGGAGGCATCTTGAAGTTCTGCGGCGTAGGGAAGTGATCAACCTCTTCTATGAATGGTCGCCCAACGATGACTGGAGCACTGGTGTATCGTTCGGCACGATGTTCACCAGGGTTATAATAAGGGTCCCTCTTGGTAGAATGAGCTTCGTAAGAACTTTCTTCTTGTCTCCTGGACCTCGGGTTGCGCCGTTCATTGTCGGATTGTCCATCTTCTACTTGTATTCGCTCCAGAGTCTTTGAGGTTCCTGGTGCCTCATGGAAATTCAATCGGTGTTTAACTGGCTGCTTCCGTGTATCAGTTACATGTTGCTCGTTTGGAGGTTGGAGAGGTTCTAATTGCGGAGGTGGATTGTCCACAGCTGCTTGTAACCGTTCGATGGATTGTTGCATAGCCCGAAGAACGGCCATTAAGTCAGCTTGGTTGCTCATGACTGGTAACGTTGTGGTAGGTGCGGACACGTTGACAGTTTGGAGCGGAGGAAGGACAGTGTTTATGGAGGGAGGAACGATTTTCACAGCGGGTGGAATTACCGTTACGGGTATTGATGCTGTCGCGACGGCATCTGACATTACTGCAGGAATTATAGGTACTGCAACTGTGGTGGTTCGTGCTACGGTAGTAGTTGTTGCGACCTTTTTGCCGCGACTGGAGGATGGAGATGTGGCTCCCTCACGAAGTGAATCACAGATTGGTGGCAAGGGTAAAATTGGTGGAGTTGCCCCACCTTGCTGAGCTGGTGGTGTGGGATTTTGAGACATAATATATTCACGAATGTCGTTCCCACGGATGGCGCCAAAATGTTGTGGAGAGAACTCAGGACGCGCTTCGTGAATAGACCTGCATAGCAAAACCGACACTGGTGACTCGCCGGAAGTATTTTCCGGCGGGAAATCTCCGATGTTTAAGTCATAATCTGTTTGAGATTAATAAAGTGTAAACTCATATTTTTTCCTTACCTGACATATTCGTCTCCATTCCTTTTATAGGGTTCCCAGCTTAGTGAGGAGTTATTCCTATTTAATTATGGGGTTACCAGATTAATGGGGGGTTACTCGTCATTATAGGAGGTTACTCCTCATTAGTGATTGGTTAATACCATTAACTAGGGAGTCATTCCTGTAATGATGAGTAATTCATCTTTATGCACTTCCACATTAGTGGTGTGACGGTTTCGATATGCCTGGATGATGACACGTGGCTTCATTGTAGGTGGTATTTTTCCCCTACATCAATCTTCATGAACAATCGTCTTGTAATGCTTTGATTAAAGCATTGAAATAATTTGATTGTGTAAGCACTATGAAGGTAATCATCTTATTTCAATGCTTTCCGTGTTTTTAATTAGGAGTAGGATTTAACTAAACCATAAGTGGATTTTTTACTTAACAGTACTGAAAACTTCTAAAAGAGTGGGCAAAAACAACCTGAGAATTCTTTCCCAAGATCTCACTATTGTTTGAAAGAAGTCAATGGACACTTTAGACCAAAATTAAACTGTTTATTTGGGAATGGCGTTAATCAAATACTTGGATCGATCACATCCTTGCACGCTCTTGCATTGCATTTTATCAACAGAGACACTCCACAGTCGGGTTTAATTACAAGCTATAATGCATAAATAAAAAAATCAGGTTTCAAAAGTTCTAAATCAAAACTAGGGTTCTTTTGTGTCCTTCTCAAATCATTGGAACAAACTAATGATAACCAACTAAGTTTCCTTACCTAGAGTTGACCACCAAAAATAGGGTTGTTTTCCAAAGCCTTTTCATGAAGTTTTTGAGTAGCCTCCTCTCACCATGTTTTTTTTTTCGAATAACCGATCATACATACTACGGTTTAAGGCATAGACAATGCCTGTGCAAACACAAATTCTAATTTTGTTTGGTAGAGATAACATTAGAGATTTACAATAGAAAATATTGCGAATTAAGGGTGGACTCCACAAAAATGGAGAGATAAAAGCATATGGTGAGAGAAAATCAGGGAAAATAGAGTTATACGTAAATACATATGGATGGGCCGGGGGAGAGAGATGAGTAATGGCGCTAGAAAGGAGGAGAGCATTAGGAGGTAGGTTTAAAATTTTATTTACTTTTAATGATCATTGGTAAGTTTTTTTTTTTTTGAGAGAGGTTGAATGGTTTCAAAAAGTGAAACTAAGGATACAATCGGAAGTTCAAAGAAGACTTTCATAAGGGTGTCCTCCCTTAATAACATTATAGATACCCCTTAATTTAAAACCATAATTCTCTCTATGTTTTATTAACTCAAAATTGTAGATATCATCCCTAGAACGATGAAGTTTAAAAAACCGCTCTAAAGGGACCCAATTCGCTTATGGGTCTCCAAGATCCATTATACTACCACTACAACAAAAAATGTCTTTAGCGACGGATTTTTCCGTCGCTAAAACCCTCAAATCCGTCGCGAAAACTTTTACCGACGGAATTTCCGTCGCTAAAAGTCCGTTGGTAATAACACCGTTGCTAAAAGTTTAGCGACGGATTATCAAAATCCGTCGCTAAATATCTTACTTAAACCGACGGAAATTATTATTTTTAGCGACGGAATATTCCGTCGCTAAAGATATTTTCATTAAATTCCACATATCTTGCACTTTTAAAAAAAAATTTAAAAGACTTTTAGCGACGGATTTTCCGTCGCTAAAAAGTCCATCGCTAGATACACTGAAATCGTCATTAAAAGTTATAACTTTAGATAATTTGTAGATAAAAAAGCTCACTATTTGTTTCCGTCAATAAAACGCCTTACTGCTTTGTTTGTATCACTTTTAGCGACGGAATTCCGTCGCTAAAATTTGGAAAGGTAGAAAAATGATTTTTTTAAAACCTGTTTGTTAAAGATTAAAGATCTATAAAGCATAACCACCAACATGAAATATTATTGCACACTACATAGATTTCCAAAATATTTAAAGTACCTACCCCTAACATCATCGCTTCTCATAAAGTACTATCACCGCAATTATAACAAAGAACAACTCTCCAACAATAGTTTCAACTACTAATATACCACAGGCTTGTGTCACAACAGAATGAAGGAAAAGACCAGTTGCTTCCAAGGCTTAGTCCATCACCAAGAGATCTTATAATTTTAACTCCCGAGAATATCAATCCTACAAATTTAATCAGACACAATAAGCAACAAAGGCTTCATGATCGTGGTTGGAGTGGGTAAAAAGTAAAATAAGGCATAACTTTTGTAACCTATGAAAATATAGCAAAAATCATATCTCCTAGCCTGAATTTGCAATTTCCCTTGTACTTCTTTGAGAGGACGTTGAAAAGCTTGATGAAGATGAAAAATAAAATCACTTACTGATCCGTCAATAGTCCTCAAAATTCCCTGATAACCAGCATGAACCCATGACCAGATTCTTCAGAAAACATATACCAGCCACTCTGCTTACCATGACCTTCATTAGAAAAATCCAAACAAGAAAAGAACAAAAAAAATTATTAACTTTCCACATGCAAGGGATATTTGCAAAAACAAAATAAAGATAATTTCTTTGCACAAAAACTAAACCCACTAAAGGAACCCAGATCTAAATAATAGCAGTGCAGTACATGGGAGTTTGGCTCACAATAAACATCATTCAAATCTATAACTACCAAACACAGAGAACCCTATGTTTGTGCCTAATTGATAAAGTGAGACAGGGAGAAAAAGAGAGAAAAGAGAGACGGGTGAAACTCTACCAATTTATGTGATTAAAATCACCACTAGCAACAAAAAATCCCTAGATCCGTGGAAGTAGGCGGCGAAGGTGAAAGAAGTTTGGGGGAAGGGCGGCATCAGAGGCAGGGGTGAAAGTCGGCGGTGTGGGAAGCGGGCGCCAGAGGTGGGGGCGGAGGTGGGCACCGTGGGTGAGAGAGAGAGAGAGAGAGAGAGAGAGAGAAAAGGGGGAAAGGTGTGCGACGGGTGGATAGAAGAAGTGGTAGGGTTTTTTTTCCATTTAAATACCTTTAGCGACGGATAATTCCGTCGCTAATAGTCCGTGGGTAAAACTCCGTCGATAAAAACATTTACCAACAGAATTTTTCGGTGGTAAAGGTCTTTAGCGACGGAATTTTTACCGACGTAAAAATCCGTCGGTAAAAGTCACTTTTAGCGACGGATTTCGTTCTGTCATTAAAAGATCTTTTTCTTGTGGTGTAGGGATGTTAGTCTCGTTTATCTTCTGATGGTATATATTTTTTATCATTCTTAAAAAAAAAAAGTTTTGGTAATTGTGCAAAAAACGGGCACTCCTCCAATGCCCAAGCGAGATGCT
This sequence comes from Escallonia rubra, assembly GCA_033065855.1. Classification (NCBI taxonomy): domain Eukaryota; kingdom Viridiplantae; phylum Streptophyta; class Magnoliopsida; order Escalloniales; family Escalloniaceae; genus Escallonia; species Escallonia rubra. The sequence goes on from JAVXUO010001276.1 coordinate 292,465, forward strand.
TAAATTCACAAAATGTATCTTTAAAGTATTCTCGTCATTTTCAAATAGATCAGAATCGCCTGATGGCTGAAATATAAAGTTGGTCTATCTATGTCGATATCTATAGTGGGATCATATGAGGGGTATGTTCTTATTTTAGATTAATTAATTTGATGAATTACTCCTAAAGGTTCACATCAAACTAGTGCTAGTTGATGAGAGTTACTTCGGAAATAAAAAGAGTAAAGTCAAATTCATTTGGGGGTATTCTCTCAATTCCAATAAAATACAACCGGATCAAGTATGAGTTGTCAATTAGAACATATATGGATAGAACCTATAACGGGGTCTCGAAAAACAAGTAATTTCTGCTGGGCCGTTATCCTTTTTTTAGGTTCATTAGGATTCTTATTGGTTGGAACTTCCAGTTATCTTGGTAGAAATTTGATATCTTTATTTCCGTCTCAGCAAATCGTTTTTTTTCCACAAGGGATTGTGATTAGTCAAGATTGTGCTCGAAATTGTGAACCTGAATTTTTTTTATTCCACAAAAAAGGTTGGCGTATTAGATAAAAAAGAAACACTTGGGGAAAGCCATGGTAATTGATCTATGGCTTCCGCTCTGCTTTTGAACTATTGCAAGTACTGTGTATTTAGAAGCCTTATACCCCCTAATTTACACTAGTTATTGGCCAGACCTCGTCCCACTCTGGCTGAAGGATGAGATATGAATGTCAGATTAGAGAGTTTTTGTTGTGGTCACATCTCAACTTAACGACCAACTCCGAGAACCACCATGTTTGCATTAAGTAAAAATACAATGAATTGGCCTAGCAATGCTGATTCGTCCCAAGGCTTCAACGCGGCATATCACCATGGAGTTAGAGATTGGCCTAAGGACAAATCTCAGTTTTAAGGTTGATTCGTCCTAAACTTAGATGATTTTTTTATCAAACTGTCAAACTAATGGTTGACTGACACGTGGTCAGTTTAGGAAGGACACATAGCTTGTAAACGAGATGGAGTTTTACGTGTGCAACATGATCATCATGGGAAGAAATGCGAAAAATGTGGCAAATGATGGATGAAAACTTACGCAAGAAGGTAAAACGAGACCCTATCCGGTCTTCACGTGGTAAAGTCAGATCAAATCAGAAAAGCTTACCATGAGGAGAAAGGTAAAATAGGCACGCTTGGATGCGTTGCAGCTCCGGCCATATCTGATCGACCTGAGGCTAACAATTGAAAGCCCAACTATAAAAGTCATAAGTTTCGATCACTTAATTAACCCTCTTCACTAGAACACAAAAACTAGTCCCAGTTTATGTTAGCATACCTCTTTTATCCTTAGCAAACAAATTTATCTTAGATGCATCAGACCACTGTTTAACTCACTTAACCCAAATTATATCTTATCATTGAATTGAATCCTTTGGACTTTCAAAGTGTTATTAGTTTATGAGAATTGATCATTGCAACACGATGAATGTAAATTGTCTATGTTCAATGTATTTATGAACTTGGTTTAATTAGCAGTGCGTAAGAGTAGATTAGGTTGGAGTACCAGTGACTTAAAAAGTCCTAAAATATTAGGTCAAAAGTACTCTGAGAATATCCTTAAGTATTTATAAGGCACGTCTCCTAAACTCTAGACCGTTTATTTATTGAAATTGTGTTTATACGTGGTTCCCATAAAACTTGACACGCTCGCACAATCTAAATAATACTCCGTATAAAATTTGCCTCAGGACCCAAGAGCACGTGCCACAGGGTTTTACATGGCAAAAATACCTCTACTTCAATTCCATTACCTTGTATAAGTTGGTATGCTTTTGCCATGCATCTAATCGTCCTCTGGTTGAAAATTGTTTTACACGGTCCCAGCGGGAGTCGCTATAGCTCACAAAGAAAGTGCATCCAAGAGAATTTGCATTGCTTTGGGAGACTTCAGGACCAGAATAATGATGTGTTCTTGCATTACTTTGGGAGACTCCAGGACCAGAATAATGATGTGTTCTTGCATTACTTTGGGAGACTCCAGGACCAGAATAATGATGTGTTCTAGGACTGAAAAACGAATCACATTCCCTGGTCGCCTTAGAGGGCTCTTTCTTAGGATATTCAATATGTGATAAGCTTTGCACGGGTCCATGAACTAATCATACACCTAAAGAGCAGAGGGCGGCTTTTAGCGTACGTTCGGGCAAAGTAAAGCACCATGAATTTTTATCAAATCCATGAAAAAGAAAAGGATGAGCCTATATAAGATGCTTGGAAAGCTGGAGTGGGAGTATGTATTAGGTCAGGAGTACAAAGCGGGTTAACAAATTTTGTTCCAGGGGCCATGCGCAGGCCTCCCCAAACATTGCAAAAGTTCTGAGAAACCGCTGAACAGCCTCGTGCCTACCTCAGGAACTGGGCTCTATATCCCTCGCAAAATAATGGTTCAAAAGGATTAAGGGAGGTAAATAATGGAGGCGACACTTGACTGGATTTTTTAATGATTGCTTACAAAGTGGACGATTATCAAATGGATTGCCTGTGAATTTAACCCTGT